>JANBSE010000317.1:0-12220 GCA_027578475.1 Coemansia sp. RSA 2607
GTTCATTAGAAATTTTCCACATTTCATCACCTGAAATACTATCAAATAGCTTTTTTCTTATGTGAAGCACTGGAAATCGTTTAGATTCTCTCGCTGAAGAAAAATTATTTGGCTGACACATTAAATCGGCATATTGAATAAATGTTGACATATTTTTACGTGGAATCTCCTTATACATAGGAACTCCAGTTAATGAAAATTCTGTCTGTGGCCCCATTGGTGTAGATAACTCTAAATACGCTGGTGGTTTGTCCAATGCATTAGAACAGGTAGCATGTAAGTTTTTGGCTAGATCTAGTGCTTCTTTATAGGCAGAGTTATTACTTAATTCAAGAATATCTATAATACCAGATAGCATTTGCACAAGCTCGGGATGAGCACAGTTGCAAAGATAATGAATGTTTCTGCTGCCATTAGCTTTTCTCTTCTTACCATTAACCAGTACATCCTGTATCCACTCATATGCATATTGCCGTGACCAATTCCATGATGAGTCATATTGTCTAATCTTCTGTTTGCTAAATCGTGGTTTAGATCCATTAATTAGATCACTACCAAACTCATTGTAAATGTGATCAAGTTCTGTTTGATGATGTTTAGCCTTTGACTGCCACTGTTCTGCAATTTGAAAGCTTTGATGTGTGTTAATATCAATATAATTAGATAATACATCAATTTGTTGTAACACATGTTTTTTCTGTCTTTTTAGAATTTTTTTCATTGTTGTGCTATCAACAGCTGAATCTGCTTTCACTTTGCTAGAGCTTGTATTTGCAGTTCTAATAAATGATATATCTGCTAATTGTGCATATGTCTTGGCAACTGAGTCAATCCATGCAACTGCATTTTGCCTGCTAGATAGCCTTTCAGCTGGCTCCATACTCAATGCAAGAATCAGCATTGCATTTTGTCTATGAAGACCTAGACCATATTTACTTGTTAATATATCATGCACATTGGAAAGGGTAAATCCGCCAGGCATTTTTGTACTAAATAAGCGTGATACTTGTGACTGTGTATAATTTCCAAGAGTTGTTTTACTGCTTTCACCAATTATATTTGCCACCTCCTGTAATGTCATTTCCTCGATTGCATCGGGTACCTTGGCACCAAATTCTTTATGTAAATCACCAATTATTTCATTTTGTAATGTTGACTTTCCGCCAACTAAATTTTTGATTGTGTTTTCTGTTGATATCTTTACCATTGGCTGCCTTGTCTTGTAAGCAACTATTGACCTAATAATGTGAATTGTTTCAAGAGGTACATCGGGAATAACTGCAGCAACCAGCTCATTGTTTTCTACAGGCAAGTCTGTAGAAATGTCAACTTTCATTTCTGGTTTATCTGTAATTGCATACTTTTCTTTAGATTCAACGGGTTGCTCTGTTACTTTGTCTGTATTAAAGATTGGATCATATTGTTCTAAATAATATATTTTGTTTTTGTCATTTTTCACATGTAGAACTGATTTAGAACTGCCAATGCCAGTATATCTCTTGAGTGTTTGGCTTGCCATATCACCAAGTATAGGTCTAGTACCAATTTCAATTATCCTATCAACTTTAATATTGTCAAACATAGACACTTGTGTTTTGATCCATTGAACAGGTAATGCAAACTGATATGCTAGTAATGCTGTTAGAAGTACAGTTGCAAGATAATCTGTACTGCTCTCAGTTTTAGTCCATCCATCAAGAATATCTTTAATAACTAATGACCCAGTCAGTTTATACACCAACTTGAAATAATCTTGTGAAATCTCAAATGGTATTCCAGTGAGATTTGGAATATAGTGGCCACAAAGATGTGCATAATCAACTGTGCCATCTGTCACAATCTTTTCACTCAATATTTTATGAAAGTTAATAATTCCTTTCTTCAAGATGTTAGAATGGAATGGAATGTCAATTCCTTCAAGAGGTGTACTCACTTTCCCATGTTTAAGCATTAAATTAACACTTGTGGTTAACAAATCTCTAACAATTGTAGTAATAAGACTATTAAAACCATCAATAGTAGCATCAGGGAGAGCTGATAGCTGATCAAGAACAAGTTGCAACACAGCCAATAATTGTTTTGTTCCTGCAACAACATACTGGTAGTCTTCAACATTAAAGTTGACAATTTGAATTAACTCATTACCGCTATTATCTGAGATAGCAGATACAACTATTTCTAGCATTGACATGTTAAACCAATAGCCAACACGTAATGTGTTTACAGCAACCATACCATATTGCGAGTTTCCATTGATGTCTCTTTCTACTGCCGACTGCATAATAATGCCTCTACAAAAGACAATGTCAATCATATCTTCTAGGGTAAATATGTTGCCCAAAGCTAGCAGGGCTGCATATTCGCCTAGGGAGTGGCCGGCAAAAATAGGATTTGAAGGAATGAGACCCCTAGAGTTCATGTCGGCTATGGTAGCCATACTGTTTACAACAAGTACAACCTGTGTAAACTGGGTTGCATTCAAAAGGCCTGTTGCTGAGCGGAATGTATAACTACTAGAGTTAGAGTTTAAGTTTGTAAATAAAGATGCCACTTGCAAATCATTGTTAATTACTTTACATGATGGCAATGACAAGTATGTCTGCAATATTGTTTTGCCAGATTCACCACCAAAGTATACAGTCAGCTCTTTTGGATTATTGCGTACTATATACAAAATTGATACACCATATCTATTAAGCATATAAGCATCAGCTGAGTCCCACACACTCTTAGCAGCATCTGATTTTGCATACAAATCCATACCCATGTTAGTCTCTTGTGATCCCTGGCCAGTAAACACATAAGCAGTTAATGGCTGGTCTATTTCTGCAGTGCACTCTAGTACAAGTTTATTATTTTGATTAACAGTTTGGCCTTTAATCAACATCCTTCCTTTTTTCATGCCAATGTGCTGCAGATTTGTTGTCAGTCTGTCATTTTGAAGAACCATTCCAACAAAACTATTCTCATAAAAGTAAATTCTTTTTGGCTGATCTTTTGTTGCACAGCATTCAAGTATGTCTTGAATAACTGTGCCTGTCCACATACCATGTGTAATTGTACTAGGTAATCCTGCAATTGCTGCTATATATGAGTTTGTGTAAATTGGATTATAATCGCCTAAAACTCTGGCACATTCAATATTGGATGAGTTGACTTGAGTTACTATTTGCTTTGATCCTGTCTGTGGGGTAAGATTATAACCACCATTTTTAAACAATATTGTTGCAGAAGACATTTGATGACGTAAAAGGTAGGAGATAACAGGATCAGATGTTGATTCGCCCCATACAAAATCAACATTGGCAATATGAACTGGTTTACCGACACATTTTTTTAGGTACACCTTTCCAGTAGTAGAAATACTTGAATATATAGTATCCGTTTTATATTTGTAATGTGAATCCAAATAAAATTCAATATTTGACATGGGCATTAAATTAGTAAAATTGTTATCACAATAGGAAAACCATTTTTTAGACTCAAGTAGTGCAATTTCGGCTGCTGATCGAAGAAAAATTGTATAGTTTCTATCTCTAATGTGCTGGAACATTAAATCTGGAGTAACTGGGTTACTACGGCCAACAAGTGCACATTTAACAGTTGCAACTAGATTGTTAGAAGAGTAGACAGAGCACGTAACTTTTATTTGTCTACCAATTGCAGTGTTTACAATCTCATCAATTTCAAGATCACTCTGAATATGATCACCTACTTTTAACTTGCTGAACTTATCTGTAAATGTTGTGCGGTTGTATAATTGAAAAAACTTTAAATTGTCACATCCGAATAGAGAAGAAGATGTTACATGTGAAATATTTGGTATAGCAGCAATAATTGCAAAATCAGCAGAAACAATCTGAGAATTGTTTGCAGGCAACTCTATAATACTGTGTGATTGGCTTCTAATATTTTTGTATAATGTGTCAATTTGTTTTTTGGTAATAACAAAGCCACTATTTGATATATATTCTTTAGGTGATTTAATATCTTTAAATTGTGTTGGTATATCCGAATTGTCAACCCATGTTTCTGCATAAAGCTTCTGTACGCCCTGATTATATTGCTCTACATCAAGATGGATAGGTGATAGTGGTTGTTCAGGATGGTATATAAATGTGAGGTGGAGTGTAGCTATGCCATGTGAAGTCGGCTGGTATATTTCCAAAGTAATTATAGACTTTACATCATTGTATTTTATAAGTAACTCTATTTTAGAGTCCCTAGTAATTTCAATGCAATAAGGGATACCTTTGTTGCTTAAATGTTTTGTCACATTTTGACCTACTTGTGGTCTCATGACTTTTAGCATAAAATTTTCTTTGTATTTGTGGTTACTTACAATAACTGCAGAATTCAGAAAAGCATAGAGCCAACAATGTTTTGTTCCTACAAGAGTTTGCAACCATATATCTAGTGGTGGTAGTTTATCCAAAGTTTGTGGTAACCGGAATACATACTTGTTTAAATTTTTATTTACTGCAATGTGATCAGGTAATGTTATACTTTTGATATTCCTATTGCCGCCAATATATTCAACGAGCATAACATTCGACACATCACCATTACACATATTATTAAGCAATGCTGCAATGTGCTTATTATACATTACATTTAGAATATCTTTAACCTGTTCACTAATTTTAGCTGAGTGGACCACTGCTGAATTGCCTTGTTGAGTTAAAGTACACTCAGGATCTACTTTAACAATTGAATTTTTATTTTCAGATACCCAGTATGCATCCTCAAGTATTAACATTTCAAAGTCTTCATCCAAAACAGGTATAAATGAAACAGGGGATTGACTAATTTGCTTGCATTTTGCATAAAAGTAAAGTATATCTTCTGCTGCAAGAACTTGCACCTCAGCAGTTGGATAGGCACTGACAACAAATTTAGTGTAATCAGTTGGTTTTATACTTTTAAGACATGGTAGAACTGAAGATCCTGACTTTTTGTTGTCAGTTAAACGACATTCAGTTTGATGTATAAAATCTGCAACAAATTTGTAGTGCAAATCTGAGCTCCAACACATTTGGTTTTTATTGTACATTAGTTCTATTAATCGACTAATTACCTCTGCATAAGTCATTTCTTCAAGATCAACAACTTTTCCGTTAAGTTTCCTGCCAAACCATGGTCTTGTATGGTTGGCATTCAGTCCAGCTATGATTTCATCTTTATGTTCAAGCAGCAATGCTAGTCTTTCGCTATGTGGCTTGTTGAGAATTGACTCTTGAAGAGTGTTAGAAAATGAAGCAAGACAAGTAGCTAGGACCTTATTTCTTTTGCCATATTCACTATATATTGATGTCACCCCACCACCAGTGTTTATTGGCTGCATCTGCCATTCATCATTTGGTAAGCCAGGCGTTTCAACTATTAGTTCCTTGACAGGCTTTGCCATTGCTGCCTCTTTGGCTATCATTACATGTGAGCCAAGAAGAATTCCATCAAATGGCATTGGAGCGCAGCCATATTCTACACTCCAGTTGCCTGTAAGATATGGCAGAGAACCATCAGCATCTCCAAAGCCTGACCCAGCAATCAGTACAATATTCTTAGTTTTTCGAATAGCTGCATATGTCTGAAGAATGGGTTCATGGAAATCTTCAAATGGATGGTGACCACCTGAGCGACCACCAGTCCACTGAAGGCCAATAGGGAATTTATCACATTTCTGTGCAATTTCCACAATTTGCATAATGTAGTCAACATTGCTTGGCTTAAAAGATACATGCTTAAAGCCAGCAGACTTGAGCATCTCCACAATTTCAACAGCTTTTTCTGTTGATGGAACAACACCATCAATGCACAAACCAACAATGGGGTATCCCTCAGAACGCAGCTGCAAGATTTCAGGGTATTGGAAGCTCCACTGTTTTTGATTAGCATATATACAGTTTATCGTAATACTGTTGCCTGGTTTAATCTTTTTAGATAGGTTGTGCACTTTTTTTCTAAGACTATCTTGTGAATATATGCCTCCACCCGCAAGCTCAACATGATATCCAACATTGCTGATTGCAGCAACAAAGTCTTCGTTGACTGTAGTTGGAGTCATTCCGGCTACCATTACTGGCGGAAGCCCAAACACTCTGTGCATTGCCGTATCAATATGCAAAGCACCATCATATATTGTTTTCACCAACTTTGGACCATACTCCCTTTGCCAGTCTGGTGCAGTAATAACATTCTCCAGTTCTACATGGTGAAGATCGCCGCACACACCAATGTATGGAAGATGATCATCTTTGACAAGTGTTCCAGCACAAATTACTGGAATTCCATATCCTTCAATATTCTTAAATGTAAAATTTGCAAATCCATGAAAACCGTCAGAGCCAAAATACACTACATGCTTAATATTTGCAATCTTGATAGTTGACGGCCAGTCAACAGGCAGAACACATATGCTTTTTATTAGGTATTTTGTAATATCATGATTTGAGCGGATGTCATGACCACTGCCATCACATGCATCAACAGGAATATTCATATTGTCGCCATTAATAACCCATTTCTTCTCGTAGGCAATATCGGCCATCTGTTCAATTAGATGGCAGAGTAAATCGCAATGATATGGTGCTGTCATATTGAGATAATAAATTTGAATAACTGGTTTACGCTGAGAAACCATGATATGAGACTGATCTTCATTGATTGCTGCAGATTGTAAATGCAGAAACTGTGCAAAATGCGCAGCAGGCTCAATCTGACCAGAAACAACAAATCTGTTATTTGTATTAATAACGGCTAGCTGCATATGGTGCGCAACATTGCTTTGCAGCGAGTTAAACTCCAAAATTTTGGAATCAAGGTATTTTTTAGTAACACCTTGAACACTAATCATTGGGGAAGTTTTATCAAGTGCAGTGCCAAGAATATAGTTGTCTGAATATTGTTTAAAAATTCGATACTGTGGATATGAAATCTGTGACAGAGCTCCAACTATTATCCATAGTCCAAGTGCAATTTTGGATGCATTATAAAATGATTTCTCGTCACTGACAGTTGAGAGTGCAGCAGCGGCGGCAATACCTTGACTGTGACCAGTCATAGCTACATAATTATATAAAAGTTTAGCTTTGTATTTTTAAATTGAAAGAGAGTCAAAATGTGCAAATTATAAAAGGAGTTGTACTTACCATTAAACTTGGAAATAAAATCATCTGGATTCATGCCAAGAGTCTTGTACAAAACCATTACTTGCATCAGCTGAACCAGACCAACAAGAGGAAAGCTGACTGATGAGCTTAGCAAATAACTGTCTTGTGGAGTCAACTCAGGATTAAGAATCCACTGCTGAATATTAAGACCCTTTTGGTATGCGTCAATGAAACGGCCATCTTGAGACTGACAACTGAGAAAGTCCGACATGTTAGCAAAATATTTGCCAATAAGTGGGCGGTAGACATCAAGCATCCATCTAATCTCGGAAATGTAACTTGCAGATGCAGGATTTCCGCCAAAAACAGCAACTATGGACGGATTGGGCTGATTAAAAACGGCAGACTTGCAAAACGGAAAATTAACAAATGGCCAAGCTGAGAAATAGGATTTGAGAATGCGACGGCAGTTCTGTTCGTCATAACCATTGCTTGAAATAATAGAATAAATACTCTGTGAACCTAGAATAAACTCTTTTTGGAATGCATTAAAAACAGCTTGAACTAAACCAGCGTTACTGCTGTGAACACAGTGTTCAAGAAAAAAAACAAAAAGCTCAAAGTTATCAATTTCATTTTTAAGAGTGGAATAAAACGATTTGGAAAGAGATTCGGCAGTTAAGTCATATTGAGGTGGAATAGTGACCTCAATTCTTGCAGACTTGAACTTTATTGTCACGGTCATTGTTAGTACAAAAGTTAGCTAATTTAAATTAAAGATGGATTTGAATTGAGTAAAAAAATTTAGAATTTCAAGTAGAACGTTTTTCAGAAGCTTGACTGTACATACGCTGTGTTTTATACAAGCCTGACCAATTTTTTGACAAGAGAAAAAAGTTTGACAAAGTAAATTTTGCAAAAACAACCCTCTAATACTTTTTTTATCCCGTGGGAAGCAAGCAAACAATTACTTGGTGGCAACATTTAAAAAGTTTGAGACACGTTAAAGTAATGTGTAAAAAGGACGTGTAACTTTAACAGTTTATTTCGGTATAGCAAATAAATTGAAAAATAATTGTGGCTCCACAAAACGACATTGTTTTTGGTAAGCCCTACCCTACTATTTAACTTTCAACAATTATGTAGCGCACATTTTTAATTAAAACCTATTGTACTGAATGGCTTGCAACAATAAGCACATCTTTTACACGATTCCCCTGTGTTGGTGATAGTGTTTTGAAAAATTCGAGAACGGCTACAAATCAATCTTTCATTGGTGTCTGTAGAGTAATCTGCAGTTAATCGATTGTGGCATTATTTATTCAACTCAATTCTTTTGTACCGAAACAATGCAACTTGCCAGCCATTTACGATCAAAACGTCAGGGTTATCAATGACAATACAGCCACAATCGCCTAGAAAGCTATTGTTTGCTTTACAATTTTGAGTTTGTGTCTGATGACTGGCCTTTTTTCTGTTACCAAGGCGTTGGTGGCAACAGTGCATAATCCAATAATGATGATACGCTAAATTGTAACTTTAGAAAATTGGGAGCCAGAGACCTTACTCTCGGCGGTATTAACAGATAGGGATGATGGCTGTGACACAAGCTTGTTGCAGATAAACACAAATTTACGTTCAATAAAGCCACCCTTATGATGTTTGTGCCTTTTACCATTGTTAACATACAGCTTTTGATCAGCGTCTCCATTCTTGTCAACATAGATGTAGATAATAAATTGATCGAGCTTCATCTATGCACACGAGTTGTAACACTTTTTATTTGTTGGAATAATGGCGCCTCTCCAAGCAAACACAAGGGTATTTGCAAGATCGACAACGACGTCTTGCTCAAGCGGTGCTTTGAATGCGGCGTGGGTATGCATATCGTACCACAGCTGACCATCATCTCCAGGAAGACGCACTTAAACGGGGATGGATGTATCGTGACTAGTAACATAAACAATTGTGACTGACGAGCTAACACTATAAGGACCTCTTGCTCAGTCAACATCTTTGCTTTGGAAGGAAACTTGATGCCCAATGGCTGCAAAACTGACATTGCTGTCACGCTTGCCTTATGGAAGAGAGTGTACCAGTATGGCAGCATGCGATAACGCTCATGGATAGCATTGCGGATATACGAGACGTGCGGCTCACTCAGCAGCCATGGCTCACAGCGCTCAGAGCTAAAATGCGCGTGAGCGCGGAAAAACGGATACCAGATTCCGAGTTGGTACCAGCGAGTCAGCAGATCCGGCGGCGGATTACCAAAGAACCTGCCAACGTCAGCACCACAGAACAGCATTCCTGAAAGGTTGCAGCTGAGTAGCATTGGAACTGACATGCGCAGGTGCTCCCAGTCTGCGCCGTTGTCGCCTGTCCATATAGCGCCATAGCGATGCGACCCAGCGAAAAATGAGCGTGACAGCACAAATGGACGCTTCGGTACTGACTCGCGCAACAGAAGACCCTCATACGTCGATTTCTGTTGCAGCAATCCATATAGATTGTGTACATCGCAGTGTTCCCAGCCGCCATAATGCTTAAGCGATCTTGGCATAGTATGCTCGGGACCTTCAAATACAGCCGGCTTGTTTATGTCGTTCCAAACAAACATGTCTGCTGTCGACTCTGGAAAATTGTCCAGATGATACTGCTCGCTCATCCATTTCGATGCTGCAGGATTGGTAAAGTCGACCCAGCTCGACAGGCCAGGCCAGCAGCTGCCCGTGTAGTCAGATGACCCATCAGCTTCCTTGACAAAGTACCCGTTTTCCGCTCCCTCTTTCCAAATACGATACTTGCTGTCAACATAAATATGTGGATCCGTAATCGTCACCAGCTTGTGACCGTCCTGCGCTAGCTCGTTTTGGATTAACTTTGGGTCGGGGAACAATTTATGGTCCCACGTAAAGTAGCGCTTGCCGTCGGTGTATTCGATGTCCAACCACAGCACGTCGTATGGGATATTGTTTTCGTGGAACTTGGCGTTGATATCGAGAACGTCCGCCTGGTCGTCGTAATTCCAGCGGCACTGGTGGTAGCCCAGGGCAAACTCACGTGGCAGAGGCGTCTTGCCCACCACGTCGGCGTACTGTGAATACATGTCAGCAATGCTTGGGCCAGGGAACAGGAATATGTCCATCGTTCCGCTCTCGCTAAACTAGTGAGTGTTAACAGACGACTGTCTCCGTAGTCCTGGTTTTGCTTTGCGAGTAACAACGTCAACCCAGGTTTTGGAAGCATTGAGCCATAGGACACCGGCAGTGGTCTCGACGCTGTGAGCCATCATAAACAGAATCGAGCTGTATAATCCCATCGGCGTATCCATCTCGTAGCCGAAAATATCGAGATTAAACAGCCGGTATCGCTGATCATAAGCGCCCTCCACGTCTCCACGCGTGTCCTTGAGAGCCAGCGGCGTTGTGTGCTCGGGAAGACCATACACGTGCTCAAATCCTTCAAAGTTAATGTCAATACCAACGGACTCTGGACCACGCTTCTTGACGTCAACCCACTCCTCGAACGGCTCCTCCCAGCAGGCATCGACATCTTCAAGAATACTATCTGGACGACGGCGCAGATGCTCAAAATGGAAATAGCTGCTTGCATTTAGCTGCATTACGGGCTAGTCGTTAACAAGATAGACTAGCGTCCAGGGATCCTCAGTCATCCGCACCGCAACAGTCGGCTTGCCTGCTCGGTCGTAAGTAATGACATGACTAGTTACGCCATCCACTGTTGTGCTTGACATTACAAGATCGTCGGGGGACGCGTAGACCAGGGACTCTCTGTTGTCTGGAAGTGCGTGCTTGAACGCCTCGTCATAGCGTGGGACCAGTGGCTCAACTTCACAAACACGCGCGCGAATAGCACTGTTTGCCAAAAACCGGACATTGATTCTCAGAGGCATTTTTGCTTGCTCGTGCTGCACTACAGCCTCTAGCGTATTGCCTTTAAGGCATACCCTGCCTTTGACAACCTTGTACGAAGAAGCAGGCTTGCGACCAGTCTTTGGCATTTTCGTTGAAAGGTCGTTTTCGTTTTCGGTTTCGTATCCGATTTAGGTTTTGTATTTGATTTCGTATTCGGTTTCGATTTTAGGTTTTGATGCTGATGCTGGTGGTATCATGGGTTCGGCTATGGCGCGATGGCGGCACGCAAAGGTCGACTGCTCGCAGGTTTTAAAGTCGCTGCGAGTAACTGCTTCGCCAACGTTGGCCAGCAGCGACGCGGTGGCTGCCAGATAAAACAGCGTTGAGGTGCGTGTACGGATGGGCGTGTTGAGTTTCATTGAAAAAATACTATGGCAAATATAGCGTTAGGCAAAGATAAAAGCGTTGTCAAAACCACTTGGCTGGTTTAAAGATACTTTGGAAATGGTGCATCTAACCCATGACAGCTAAAACCACATGAACTGTGGTGCATGCAGGAAATTCGTATAGAAGCATCCTGAAGCAAGAACTGAGCCTGTATGTATATACGCGCCGAGCGTCGTGTCGCATATTCATTTCGGATTATCATGTTAAATACAATTTATTTTGCGGATAAAAAGGTATCGCAGACATATGCGACCATTAAAACCACGTTTAAATATATCTAAAACCCTGTTAAACATACGACAACGAGTTGCCTAACGACGGTCCGTCTGGTGTCCAGACTCGAGAAAAAAATCGAAACATCCATAGTCACCCCTTTTGCGCACAAGCTGTCGACAGGCATTACCAATGCTAACAAGTTTTTCTAAGCAGCATCCATTTGAGTATATTGCTGCCTTTCATGTCCAGCGTTGCACTGCTTCGAGGGTTACACTTCCTCTAGTGCTATACTCCTTCAAGCATTCCAGATGACCATCGCGAGCGGTATGGTATCACACCATTTCACTGAATTGAATACACCAAAACAATGAAAGCATCCTAGAAAAGCCATGCCGTACAGTGGCTTCCATGGTAAGCGCACCTGGGTGCGGTCACGCCGCTGGAGTTTTCGGGCCTTTTCGAGCATTATTGCAGCATATGTGAGGTTATAACGAAAACGAAAAGGTTACGGCACATGCATACAATGCTGGAGGCTGTATCGGAAAGCGTCATGGACAGTCACTCGTGCAA
>JANBSE010000318.1:0-12216 GCA_027578475.1 Coemansia sp. RSA 2607
GCAGCAGCAGCAAGAGGATGACCAGAAGAAGCGCAACTTGAACCCTGAGCGCACCCTGGCGGACGTTATTGAAAAGTGGGAACGCAGACTTAACCTGGTTATGCGCGAGAAGGAGGAGGAGCAGCAACAGACGCAGGAGAAGGAAGAGCAGGAAGTTGCGACTAGTGATGCTCAAAAGCAACAGCAGCAACCGGACAGCAATGATGCTCCAGAGGATAACGATGCGGCACCGGAGGGCAAGGACTTTGAACACGTCAACGAGGATGAGCAGTTTGACAAGATTGCTTTGGCTGACGCTGACGAGCAGGACATTGAGAAACAGCGCGAGTTGCAGCAGCATCAGCCCATGGACATTGACGAGGAAGAGGACGATGCTGCCGATGCCGACATGGGTCAGGACGATGGCGATACCGACATGAAGGACGCCAGCGATGCGAATGATGAATCTGCCCCCAATGCTGCCGCACGTCCGGCAGTCGTCCAGACTGCTCCACAGCAGCTCTCCGCAACCAACGCCGACGATGATAACCAGATGGAAGCTGCGCAGATGCAGCAGGCAACCGAGTCTGCTGAAAATCAGGACGAAAATGACGATAACGAGACTGGTCCCGACTCTGCCAACCCCTCTGAGACCGATCAGCCGGTAGTCGACATTGCTCAGCTGCGCGAAGAGCTCGAGCAGCAGACTGCCGCATGGCGCGAAAACCAGCAGGACAGCGAGCGCGCTATGGACCTGTGGCTGTCGTACAAGCGACTGACCAACGACCTGTCCCTGATGCTGACCGAGCAACTGCGTCTCGTCCTGGCACCAACCCAGGCCACCCAGCTGCGCGGCGACTACCGCACAGGCAAGCGCCTCAATATGAAGCGCATTATCCCGTACATTGCCTCAGACTTCCGCAAGGACAAGATCTGGCTGCGTCGCACCAAACCGGCACGCCGTGAGTACCAGGTGATGGTGGCTTTGGATAACTCGAGGTCGATGGCGCAGAATGCGCAGGGCGTTGAGCTTGCCTACGAGACCCTGGCGCTCGTCACAAGCGCGCTGACGCAGCTCGAGGCTGGTCAGCTCTCTGTTGTGTCGTTTGGCGAGCAGGTCAATCTTTTGCACCCGTTCGATGCTGCGTTTGATAATGAGGCGGGTGCGCGTGTGCTGAGCCGTTTCACATTTGCAGACGATCGCACGGATGTCGTGCAGCTGATGGATGCGTCCCTGCAGCTGTTTGACGTGGAAACTACGAGCACCAGCGCTGCGGACCTGTGGCGTCTCCAGCTCGTAATCTCTGATGGCATGTGCCATGACCACCCGCGTCTGCTGCGTCAGGTGCGGGCTGCGATGGAGAAGCGCATCATGACTGTGTTTATCATGCTTGATCGCTCGGAGGAAGAAGGATATGACCCTGAGACCCAGTCCATCATGAACCGCATGTCTTACACGTTTACCACTGGCGCTGACGGCAAGATGGAGCTCAAGGGCGTTAGATTCCTGGACACCTTCCCATTCAAGTATTATGTTGTCCTGCGTGACATACATGGTTTGCCGACAGTGCTTGCGGAGACGCTTCGTCAGTACTTTAGCCTGGTTGCTACCGACTAATTTTTTGACACGTTTTTGTCTGTTTTTACTTGAACCTTTAACACGTCATCAATTATCAATTCAAGCTCGACAAACTGCAATTGAGATGGTGTTTGCACGGATATTTAAATCAGGGCTTTGGAGACATCATTCTTCTGGAACCACCGCCCCTGTCTCCTCAGTTCTCTTCTCCCCACACACATACAATTTTACACTTTTCGTACACTTTATTTCAATATCCTCTCTATTTTGTCAGTTCTGCTATATTCATTCGTAAGAAATGTCGGACTCTACTCACGTTTCAATTTACAAGCTTGCCGAGCGTTGGCTCGCAGAAGACAAGGTAGCTACTCGTTACTATACTACGACTGCCTATTGTCATCTTTTAGTTGCAAGTAAACCAGTATAAACTTACAAAAAACTAACCCTCCAGTTGTCAACCATGTAGGATCCAAAGACCCGCGCACAGATCCATGCTCTCGTTGAAGCCAAGGACAAGGCAAAGCTCGAGGCACTTCTCCGATACCCAGTAGAGTTTGGCACCGCCGGGCTGCGCGCACGCATGGAGGCCGGGTACTCGCGTCTCAATCAGCTGACAATCATCACTGCCTCGCAGGGTCTGTCTGCGTTTGTTCAGCGCGAAATACCCCATGCCTGCGCCCGAGGCGTCGTCGTCGGCCACGACCACCGCCACAACTCTGATACCTTTGCCCGTCTCACAGTCCGTGCCTTCCTTGACCGCGGCTTTAAAGTTTACTTTTACCCCGGGCTGAGCTTTACACCGCAGGTTCCCTTTGCTGTCAAGCAGCTCGGTGCTGCCTGCGGAGTGATGATCACGGCGTCGCATAACCCAAAGGACGACAACGGATACAAGGTATACTGGGAGAACGGTGCACAGATTAAACCGCCATTGGACCTTGGCATCTCGCAGTGCATTGAAGAGCACAGCGTGCCCAAGAACTGGGATTTCGAGAGCATTGCGAGTGACGGCAATGTTGAGGATATCTCGGAGTCTATGTTAGATGCGTATATTCAGGCTACGCAGGTGCTGGTCCAGGACGCTGACGTAAACCGGAATACCCGTTTGCAGTACGTGTATACGCCAATGCACGGCGTTGGTGCGCCATTTGCCGAGCGCATTCTTGAGGCATTCGACTTGCCAAAGTTTATCTCCGTCGCTGAACAGCTGGCGCCTAACCCCGATTTCCCAACCGTTTCGTTCCCGAATCCTGAGGAAAAGGGCGCGCTGGATATGGCCAAGAGTCTGGCTGACAAGATGGACATTGGTCTGGTCGTTGCCAATGACCCTGATGCTGACAGGTTTGCTGCAGCTGAAAAACAGGCAGATGGCACCTGGCTCTCGTTCACTGGCGACCAACTGGGCACAATCTTTGCAGCAGCGGTTCTCGAGAACATGCGTAACAAGGGTGTCCCTGTTGACAAGGTGGCTATGGCCAACAGCACGGTTTCGTCGCGCATGCTCGAGGCCATGGCCGCAAAGGAGGGTTTCCGTTATACCGACACGTTGACTGGCTTTAAGTGGATTGCCAACGAACTTGCTTCGATGCAGAAAGATCAGGGTTGCCATATCGGATTTGGGTACGAAGAGGCAATCGGATACATGGTTGGCAGTCAGGTGCTTGACAAGGATGGCGTATCCGCACTGGCCGTATTCCTGCAGCTTGCAGCGCGTCTGGAATCCCAGGGAAAGCGGGTTGGCGACTATCTCGAGGAGCAGTACGCACGGTATGGCTACTTTGTCTCGTCAAACCTGTACTTTATCTGCCCTGATCCCGTCAAGACCAACCGGATATTCTCGCGTATCCGCTTTGGGGAAGACGGCCAGAGCAACGATAACGTTGAGAGGACTAATTTTGTGCGCACTCACGCAAACGACGTGCTCAGGTATCCCAAGACTATCGGCGGATTCCCGGTCAGCTACATCCGTGATCTGACCGTAGGGTTTGAGATGCGCGACGTTGACAAGCTAACCACTGCCTCGATGCAGGTGGGCGAGTCTGACGGTGTGCCCACATTCCCAGTTTCAAAGAGTTCGCACATGATTACTTTTGAGACACGCAATGGCGGACGTATTACTATGCGCACATCTGGAACTGAGCCCAAGCTTAAGTACTATCTCGAAGTTCGCAACTCTGATAACGATCGGACTGCCGCTGCTGCGGATCTGCAAACAATGGTCCGTGCTATCGCCGAGGAACTGGTCCAGGCTCAGGAGAACGGTCTGTAAAGGTTAGATTTTGAATGTATTATTCACAAGTAATCTTTTAAACAAAAAAGTTGGTTTACTTGCTTTTTCCGTTAGTACATGATGAGCTGGAATGCCATGATGACGCATGCAATCGAGACGTACGGGCTCAGACGCTCTCCTATACGTGTTTTTGTTTGTGTGTGCGTTAGTATTGGGTTGATAAACATGTGGATAGAGATCAGCATGTTATTATTGTCTAGCACTTACCTATCCGAGCGCTCTTCCAGAGCAGACCCATCACGCCCGATTTGTTACGGTCAATCAGAGCCGGTGCCTGTGCCCGAAGATATGTGCAGGTGCAGATTGTGAGCAGCACAACCAGCATGAGTGATTGGAAATTAAACAGGGCAGACTACACAGATAAGGAAAAGACTGTATACAAGTGGCATTTATGTTAGTCACTAGTGTACTCTAAATAAATAGCACAACTGTCGTATTCTCCGCTTCAAGAATTCAGTGCGCATACCATCGTGGCGTTTTATCTGTATATGATGCTACTGTGAAGAAGAGAAAATATGCCTTGAACTCTATCTGTCAGATTATTACCATTGGCAAATTCTGTTGTTCAAATAATAATTGCATATTTACTTTGGGCGTATGGTTCGCATATCGTGATTCACGTGATAATATCAGTTTTGTTAAAATGATGCAGAAAACTTCGAGTATGCGGGTTATCAGTTTCAAAATGATATGCTAAAAACACATACATTTATATTCCAAGCATTGTCGGGTATAAATAACATAACTAAAGTCCTTTTTTATATTTTAGTTTGACATCTTCCAGTTTTTTGTTACACTCTCATTTTTACTCGTACATATAAAGTATAACATGCACAGGGTTTTTAATATGCAAACAAGCAAGGTTTGCCCCTATTGTGGAAAGAATTTTGGTTTATTGACTGAACTCTATGCACACATGCAAGGATGTAGTTACGAGTCTGATATATCTGACACGACTGTTTGGTAGGGTTTCTAATCCAGTATCAATGTATCTCGGCAGATCAGATTACATAGTAGTAACGGCAGTTATTAATTAAATATTATATTATGTTAAAACTATTTTAGAAGATATACGTGATTATTAGAAGAACAGCGTAAACCACGCCAAATGAAATTATTACCTTTTTTACATATTACTTTTATTACATTTTATTAAATATTCCGCTAGTATGATAAACGCCAAAGTTTGCTAGAGTTTGTAGTGACTAAATGTGCAGGTAATCCTGATTCAATTAGCATATTAAATGTGTGTTTAAATATTGGTTCTGATACCATTATTATATATGAAACATCGACTGCAACAATCCCTGTTAAACGTATTTATTTTAAAGAAAGCATGATAATAGTTTACTCCTAGAAACACGCACTCAACAGCCAGGGTTTGCTCATACAACGATTATGACTACGTTTTACCGATTAGGATTTATTTGCAAATTGCTGACAGCAGGTTTCTGAGCAAGCAGGTTTCATGTAACGTATGCTGTACAAGAAAAGGATACAATTCGCTAATAATGACAACATCAAAAATCATGTCTTGTTTTGTATGTGTAACCTGAAAAAGACGGATTATTTTTAATTTATGCAAATGAATCAACTTGGGAAAACATTAAATATTCAAACAAGCCGAGGGCGGACGAAAAGTTGGGCTGTATGTGTATCGCATGTAGCTAAACAAATGGACATGGACGTGTCTTTTGAATCAATATGCAGATTCCGTTTTAAAATCTGCTTACATCCTAATGAATGTACAAATATGTGCGTGTGTCTGCAAGTATGCAACTCAGTTGTGCACATCGTTCAAACTCTAAGAAAAAAGTACCAAGACATTTGCTGTACACACCTAAGCGCCTTAAGATACGGTTTTCTTTTCTCTTTTTCCCACCCTAATATCTGCTTATTGCATTGAAAACATACAATGAAAAAATACTAATAAGGAAAAATTGCAAATGCAAAAGCGCAACTTTAGTAGAATCAATAATACGCAATAAGCTGCATTGTACTACTAAAGAATAATCTGCTTGTATATCTCAATACAAGACAGAAACACGTTTTAGATATATATCAAACAAACTTTCTGAAAATAGTTGTCATTAAAATACAATGTTTTGTTTTTAAATACTTGTTCACTCTGGCTGCAGATATGTCTACTAGGTGTTGCTTCGCCATTTTTTCTTGTGCGATTCTCACTCTCGAGCTTTAAAATATCTGCTTGTTTGTTTTCTTTTTATGCATTGCATGTATGCAAATGGATCAATTAAGCCATTTTGGACACGGGAAGTAGCATAAGCAAAAAAACAACATACTGCAAATATTAGCAATTAAGTGTGCATGTTTTCTTATCAGCAGGAATGATATTTAGATATGAGGGGTTTTTACTTTTGAAAGAAAATAACAATACACTCATAGAAGACCTTGTATAAGAAGAAAACCGTCGGGGCATGCAGGAGCCAATATAACAGAGTACAAAGACAAGAGCTAAAGCACTTTTATTTTGGCACCGACTCGATACAACTAAACTTTTTTAATCAATTCCAACATTTATACTTGTATATACGCATTAAAACAATGCTAGACTCACAAGCTGTTAAGCAACAAGATCCAAGCAATTTTAAGGCATACGTAAAATGCCCATTCTGCGGCAGTGGTTATGACAATTCTGGCGAATACAGCGTGCATGTACAATTCTGCGAGCAATAAGACAAAACTTTGAAGAGACGGAAAACATCAGTTTTCTCTTTTGTTATTTACAATGAAATTATAAATCAATAAATAATATTATACTATCTTGTTGTAGCTCGTGAATGGGTGCTATCTGTTGTGTGGACGTACTTGACATCGGTGATTACAATAGTTTCTGAGCTTCGTTCAGGTTCTATTTGACTGCCATATCCACGGTAGTTCATCCGGCCAAGCGTCCAGTCGTTGGTCTCGGTGATCCGACGAACAATAAAGTACATGCAGACCAGCGAGCAGCAGGTGAGCGGTATTGCTATAAACATTGGAATGTTTGACGTGTATGCACCATGCTCGGTCCGGTTTGTTGTCTGGTAGCCGATCAAGCCGCCAATAGCCATTGTACTGTGATAGGTGCCAACAAAACGGCCGCTGGACTTTAGGTCGTTGGTCAGAGTGCCCATGACCCAGTATCCGTACAGCTCAATAAAGCTGGATGCGGCGCCAGCAAGAAAGTACGAGGTCATTAGCAGCACGTACTGCTCGTTGAACACCTTGCCCATGACAAACTTTGCAATCTTGTCGTGCGACCAGGTCATGTCTATCCCCGAAAGGTCGTACTTTATCAGACGGAGTGCGGCAGTTGAGCCAATTGAAGCAGCAAAAAACACAATGAGCAATGCAAGACCAACCAACCCGCGGGTCCGACGGCCGGTCCACCGCACATCGAGCATCTGGCTCATAAACACGATAAACAGCTTACCGGCATCATACAACACAATGGCCTTGATGTTTGGAAACTCAACTTCGGCAGAGCCAAACAAGAAGGGATATGAAAACATGTAGGGAACCAAGAGCAGCATATACTTGTTGGTAAACATTTTGGCTGTCTGGCGGAGTTCCGTCAGCAGAGTGGTTTTGGGCGTCACAAGATAGACGCCATTGTCGCGCACTACCTGGTCAGATGGCGCAATGGCTAGGGCTGGAATGGGGGCTAGCAGGGCTAAACATAGATATGCTATTGAAAGATGGTAGCGCTGATGCGTGGAGCCTGGATTGACCATGGCAATGACGTCGCCCATGGTGATTGAAAAGTACTCGACGAGGAGATATGCGGCCAGCGCCCTAGCTTTCCACTTTTCACCGGGATAGGCAAGAACTACAACTAGCGTGGCTACGCGGCCAATGTCGTATCCAATCGAGTTGATTAGCATTGCGACAAACTGGAAGGCCGATGGGCCCTGGAGGTAGTATGAGACGACAGAGGCAGCGCATAGTATGTTTGTTAGTGTGTAGCAGACAAATATAAACCTGATTCCGGAGAGATTTACTAGGAATATGCCAAGGAAGCCGCAGCAGCAGGCGATGATCCCTGTTGAAAGATATCCGTCATATGAGAGATTTTCGTTAACTGGAGGTACTTGCAGCAGGTAGTTGTAGACCAGGCGACGGACCGAGGTTGTCAATAATAAGGTTACTACCACAAGCAGCAGCTGCGTCGGCGGACTGTGATACCGCATTAAAGTGGTGTTTATAAAAGGTGAGTTGTAGTTTTTTGTTAATAAATTATTGTTTTACACATAAAAATACAGACAGAGAAACAAGACGAGAAAGAGTACGTGTATCAATTTTTTTAAAGGAAATAAGGGATATAGCTGTTATGCTGGGAGGCTCAAAAGCACAACGATTTGTATATAGTGCCTTACAACATTCAAAGCGCTTCGAGTTCCGTTGAGTTGTTACTGCGGCACTCGCGCACCGGTGTTGTTTCGGGGAAGGGAAGTGAGGAGTAGTGTGAGTTTAGTGGAATTAAAGATGAAAGAAAAAATGAAGGGGGGATGGTGGCGGCGAAATAGGCAAGTGACTTTGCTGTAATAGAAAAAATAGTAGATGGAATTAACGAGGGATGGCGAAAAAAAAAAAAAACAACGGCCGAAACATATTCGCGTTTAGGAGGAAGGATTGGGTATTTCAATTCGTGATAATGTCATTGTAGTTTACAAGGTATTTTTAAGGCAATGCGAGTGGAGCATGTGTGCGGTTGGAGGCACTATTGATTTTTTTTCTTTTGGCAGAGAAATAGGGCATGATTTAGCAATGTGAGTATGGTAAAAGATGAAGGGAAATGCATGTTGTAGCTGGTGGCTGGGATAGTCACTCCCCTTTACATTGTATTGAATTTAATGATGGAAAAAAATGACGGAAGCAAATGGTTAATGGACATTTTTTCACTTGATGTACAAAGTTGAATGCAGAGGCGAGGAGGTAAATGGCTCATACATATTTTGGTATATAGACAAAAATATAGCATGGTGCGTATGCGGTGGGTGGCAATGCGTGGCGGCAGTAGAGAGATTTTCGCGCTTGTTCTAGGTTCCGAGAACGAAGAGACAAAGTGGAATGTCATAGGACAACGAAAACGACGCTTTTATATTTTACTGACCAACAAACGAAGCGGCGTGTTTATTAATAGAGGCAACATTGCAAAGTTTACAATGTTTGTGATGTGATTAACCATAATTTAATAGGTGCATGATGTCCAGAATGGGCGAGCAAGGGCAACAAGTTTTCACCCTGACTGGTGCATTTAACCGAGTCTGGCGAGCGGCATATCTATTGTCACACTTTGTTGTTTTAAATATACACAATCCAAACGGAGAGCGAGAGGGAAGGTTGATAAGCGACAATGGTGCTGTACTTTACGAGCGATGCAGTGTCGCCCCCAGCGACGATATACATGGGCAAGGACAAGTTTGAGAACGAAGAGCTGATCAAGCACGGGTGGCCCGAGGACGTCTGGTTCCACGTGGACAAGCTCTCCTCCGCACACGTGTACCTGCGTCTAACCCCACCGATGCTCTGGACCTCGATCCCACAGGCGCTGCTGGACGACCTCGCGCAGCTGTGCAAGGCCAACAGCATCGAGGGCAACAAGAAGGACAACATCACGATAATCTACACGCCCTGGAGCAACCTTTTGAAGCGCGGCGACATGGCTACGGGGCAGGTGAGCTTTAAGAACCCGCAGCTCGTGCGGCGTGTGTTTGTGGCCGAGCGGATCAACATGGTGGTCAACAGGCTGAATCGCACGAAGCGTGTGCAGGAGAATGTGGATTTGCACAAGATGCGGGTGGATAGGGATCGTGAGGAAAGCAGGGCGAAGAAGGAGGAGGTGAGGAGGGCGCAGAAGGTTAAGCGGCAGGGCGCTGAGGCTAAGCAGAGGGCGGAGGAGAGCTACAAGGATGCGTTTGCCGTTGATAGGACCAAGGAGAAGGCCAAGACGAGCAATGTGTTTGGCAGCGACGAGGAAGGGGACAGCGACGAGGAGCTCTCGGGGCGCTACGCTGGCGACCTGGACGATCTGATTTAAGCGTTGTGAGGGGTGTTAATCAATACAAGTGGTGTGTGTGAATATGTGTGTGTGTGTATGTGTAAAGCTACTGAATGGCAGATAATTGTAATGGATGCACGATGATCAGCGCACGTCGTACAGACGCAGCGTGGTGGTGGTTAGCGCAGCCAGCACGGCCAGCCCCTGTCGTCCATCGTCGACCACGGCGGGCCACTGACCGGCAGCCACGTCAACCACGGGATCATCCCCCTCCATCTGCAAATCAGCCACCACACGAGGCGCAACAGAAGCCGCAGAAGTAGCAGAAGCAGTGGCGTCCCACAGCCTAACGCACCGGTTTGCTTCCACAGGCGCAGCCAACACCACGTGCCTCCTCCCACCCTCGCGCCTGGCAAACCCCCACAGCCTGGACCTGGCCAGTCTGGTCTGCGGCGACTGCACCGGCACGTGCAGCGCACACGGCCACATACCCCGTGTCCCAGGCGGCTGCTCAGCGTCCATGTCGAACACTTGGTGCGCCGTGGACTGCGTGGCACCGGCGAACACGCGGAACGAGGCAGCCAGCCTGGACCCGTCGGCGGAAACAGCCAGACACGTGCGGCCGCCTACTTGTGCAGTAATCTGCGTCCAGGGCAACTCGGGGTTGTCCTGGGGCACACGGTACACGTGCTGCGCATTGGCGACGACCAGGAAGCCGGGCATGGATACGACGGAGTGCACGGGCGACATGTTAGGCGCCGCGGCAGGCGACCCGTCGGCCCAGCGAGCCAGTGTCTGCGGCGCCACACGAGCGCTCACGGGCGCCTTCGGGTTCCGCACATCGAACGTCAGCAGCCGACCCATGCCGGCGCCCACATGGAACACGTCGGGGGACACGGCGTCCCACGCACACGACCAGGCGGGGGCGCCCACCGAAACCCTAAGGGCTACCCTGGGGTCGCACGCCACCAGGGCCCCGGGGTCGTGCGCCGTTCCACACGCCAGAAGGGTGAGCGCCGCCGTGCGGTCGCTGCTGGCCGTCAGCAGGTACCGGGTGCCCGGTGTGTGCGGGCTCACGCTGGCGGCGCGGATTTCAGAGGCGTGCAAGGGGGGCAGGGTGAATGTGCTGGCGGTTAGCAGTGAGACTCGGTGCACTGTGCGCCCGCTGGTGATGTACGCCGTGGGGGTGTGCGGGTCCAGGGCTAGGGCACGTGTGTCGCCGGGGGGCAGCCGCACGGTGGCGCGTGCGCGCACCAGCGGCGGCGTAAGGTCGTCCGGTGGATCGGGGTCATCGGGCAGCTCCAGATCACCCAGATTACTCAGATCACCCACCTCATCCGCCTCTTCGCCCCGCGCGCTTCTAAGCGCCTTGTTCTCCGCTTCCAGCCACTGCGCCCTTTCGAACGCCCTAGCGTGCTCCTCCCTAGCGCGCTTAACCTCCCCGCGCATCGCCATGTACCTATGCTGCGCGACCGCCAGCTCGCCCCGCAGCTCGGCCACTGTGGCTGCCAGCTCCGCGGAGCGCTTGGCGAGCCGGTCGGTTTCCTGCGAGTCGCAGGCGGTCAGCTGGCGCGCGTATATGGCGCGCAGGTCGCGGGCGGCGGCCGGCGCCTGGCATTCGGGACAGCGCGCGCGGGTGGTCTGCCGCAGCCAGCGCCGGATACAGCGCTGCCCGTAGAGATGCCCGCATTTTAAAGCCACCAGACGGTGCGCGCCCGTGGTGCCCCAGCTTTCGAGGCATATGGGGCACTGGGCGCTGGGCGGGGCGTCCGGGGTGTCTGCGGCGTCGGTTGGCTCCTGCGGTGCTGCCGCCGCCGCCGGTGTGTTTGTGCGGGGTGGGTGCGCTAGCGCTGCAGGGAAAAACGACCGGTCGGATGTGCCGCTGTTGCTGCGCCCCGGTGCCTGGAACTCATCGTCGTCGTTTCCGTTTCCGTTTTCGTCTTCGTTGTCGCTGCCGGCTTGCCTGCTGCGCTTGCGTACGCTGGCCGCTGGCCGGCATTCTTCGTCGGGCACGTTGCCGTCGATGCTTGAATCCACGCTCATCAGCGACTGCCCGCGACGCACTGCTGGCTGTCTGCCGTCAATGCGTAATGCTGGCTGTTCCAGAAGCTGTGTCAGCGACGGCGGGCTGGGCGTTGGCTCGTGGGTCTGGGCCATCTTTTTTGTCTGAAAAAATAAAGGAGGGGGGTGGCAGAGTGCCTGTGGTTTTAATGCTCAAGTTTCCTGGCCTTGTTTTTTTTTTTTTTTAACTGGAGCTGTGTTGCCTAATGATACTGGTGTCGTGTTCTGCACTGCGTCTATGCAAGCGTTACTTGGGAACTGCGGCAAATGAGAAAACAGAATAAAGTGTAATGAAATATGGGGAGG
>JANBSE010000319.1:0-12181 GCA_027578475.1 Coemansia sp. RSA 2607
AATACAACAATATCACAATAAGAACAGGCAGACATTGTTCGCTGGTTATCGTTTTGATTAAGCGATTGATTGTTTTGTTGGTGTCACAGATAGCAGCAATGTACAGCAGAAAGAGATACAGAGAAAGTCATGGCAAATGGTAGTATGAGTATATGACATTGTCCGAGAGCTAAAAAAAACAAAAACATGAACGAAAAAATGATGTTTTGTGACAGATTCAAATATATGGTGGAGCAGTACCTTGTGTATTCAGATTACAGCCATCTCTTGACTCGGTTCCCGGCTGTTGTTGTTGCTGATGGTGATGTTGCTGTTGTTGCGGGTAGTTGTAATGACCGTGATGAGCGTAGAGTTGGCTAGATGCCGAAGGTGGGCGACTGGCCACAGAGTCAGCTTGACCTGGATGCCTTGGAGAAATGCGTTTTGCGCGAGCAAACTCGGCAAGACGCTGAATAATTATTTGGTGACCTCCGTCTGCACGGGTCAGCGTGCCGTCCGCCTGGGCAGCAGATGCAAAGTAATCCCAGATATCGTTATAGCACTGCTCATATCCCGATTTGTACGCTGAATTCCCAATTTCGCTAGCCTCTTTGTATAGCTGAGTGACATTTGCTGCCGTTGCCCGAAACAGTGCAGCAAGTTCTCGGTCATATGCCACTTTTGCTTCACCCGATGGCGGTGGCTGCTGTGAGTTATTGCTATTGTATGGCGAGGGCGAGGCAGGCGTCGAGTAGGAATGAGCGCCGAAATGCGAGCCCTCGTACATTATGCAGCCGTCTGTATGTACGCAGTATCTGTTCGTTTAGCGAGTTTTTCGGTTAATAAAAATACTTTGAATTCAATAAATGTGAAGCTTAGTATGAATGAACACTGAATAAATTATGAAGAGGCATTACAAAGACTTCAAAAGAGAGTGCTAAAGAAATCGCCTCAAGGCACTTTCACACAGAAGCGACAAAGATGCCTTTTTACGACTGTGATCAAATCATGCGTCTGGATTAACGCCACTGCCCATACTGTACTTGTTGCATCGGTTTGTAATGTATAGAAGACAAAGCGGGGCTTGGTTATCTCTGCACCATCTCGTTTTGGTCACATAACTTGATACTCACACAAACATACATCTGCGAAATGTCCAAAGACTACAGAAACAGCTTCCAGAGTGGCGAAAGAGGTGATTCAACACCTGTCAGCAACAATTCACAAGAGCGTGAAACCAGCGGCAACGTTTCTGCAGATGCTATTCAAGAAGCAGCACGCAAGGCGTTCACCAGCACATCTCTGTACTTGCAGTCAGAGCTCGAGTCATCAGTGTCTGATTTGCAGCTGCTTGAAAAGCTGAACGACGCCTCTATTACTAAATACGAGGGATTGTCTCGTCAGGCTCAGGATATGCTGGTCCATGCCTACAAGATCAAACAGACATACAACGAGATGGAAACACAGATGTCTGAAGTGACTGCGCTTGTTGAATCGATTGACAGTCTTGAGCAGGTAGCCGATGAGCTGGATCGGTACTCGCAGCAGTTGGAGGCAAAGTTTCAGCGTCTGCTAAAGTGAATCACTGCTATGCCATAAGCCCATTATTTAGGCAAGCACACCATAACAGCACGCCGTCATTGCTAGTTGACATATACCCGTGCAATACTTATTTCACTCGACCTTAAAGAGCCTTTTTGCATTTTATTAATGGTTAGCGAGGTCAAACTAAAGCACGTACGTCAATACAGACATTTTGAAGCTCATGTGTTTTATTATTATTATTTAAACAATAAACTAACCCGAACTAATGTATATTTCGCCATAGGAAGCTGTCGAGGCGATATTCAAATCGGTCTGGAAAAAGCCAAATACATCTAGTAGGTATACGGCACAAAGTATTCGACACAAAAGTCGGTTGATAAAGTTATAATAGCAATTATATGATGATATTAACTAGTGTTCTTCTCTTTAGTCAAGGGCGACGCACTAGAGATGTCGGCCGAGTTTCTTCTGCTGTTTGCCAAGGAGGCTATCGAGCGTGCCAAGGCAAGTCGTGCTGACCCAAATTCCGATCTTCCAGTCGATGAATCTGATCTGGAAAGGATCCTGGCACAACTTATGCTTGACTTTTAATAGCAGCTTCGTTTTTAACACAAAATATAAATTTATGCACTTTCTTTCCAATGGCCACTTTTGCCACCCATCTTTTCAACCACCCGTACGTCTTCGATACGCATATCTTTCGAAACGGCCTTACACATGTCAAAGACGGTCAGCGCTGCAATCGAAACTGCCGACAAAGCTTCCATTTCGACGCCAGTTTCGCCCTTGCACTTTACCTGTGATTCGATGTCAACTGCACAGCTCAGTGGCTCGGGATATGCTCCTTCCTGCAGTGCAAATGAAACTGTTACTTTGGCAATGCTGATTGGATGGCAGAGCGGAATGATCTGAGAGCAGCTCTTGGCGCCCATGATTCCGGCAACCTGGGCAACGACAAGCACATTACCCTTTTTGATCTGGTCCTGTTTTATCTGAGTCAAAGTTTCACGATTCATACGAACTCGTCCACGTGCTATTGCGAGGCGTACTGTTGGCTGCTTGGAACTAACGTCGACCATGTGAGCGTCCCCCGACTCACTGATGTGGGTCAGTGATGACTTTAGACGCTTGGACAAAAGGTGACACGAAGGAGACACGTGCTCAATACCGGCCAGCGGATGGAAAAATGGCAGGCGATGGAGTGGATATCGAATCATTTTATAAAAAAGAATTGTAGCGACAAATGTAAGCTTGTCTCTACTGCATTCTTGGTGAGTTTACCCAGCATTCACACGAGCAAGCCAGTCTAGTTATGGCATTAACTTTTTAGCCAAAAGTGTAAGAGCAGCAGCACACTTGCTAAAAAAAACAAAAATTCTCACAGACAAAAGTGTGCGTATAGAATACAGAGCCATGTTTTTAAACAAGAAAAGTTATCCACCAATTTTGATCATTGGGCGGTTGGGAAGCTGCGACAAAATATCTAGTCCGGCGTGTGCCCGATGTTTGCGCTTGATAGCACCACCAATAGTCTCGACAATATCTGTGTCTGAAGAGCCGTTTCTTAGGAGATCTAGCAAGCTGATCTCTGTATTGCCAAACAGGCATACTTTCAGGTTTCCATCCGCCATGACACGAACCCGATTACATGCAGAGCAGAAGGAGTCAGTCATTGAAGTGATAAACCCAAACTGGCCTTGATAGCCACGGATTCTATAGCTCTTTGCCGTGTGGTTATTCTCTAGCGGGAGTTGCTCAATAGCATCACCGTATATTGCGTGTAGATTGAGAAGCATGTCGCGGTACCCGACAAGCTTCTTCTGTCCCCACTGGTTCCCGTCGAACGGCATGTACTCGATAAAGCGAACGTCAATGCCCTCGTCATGCGTCATCTCGACAAAAGCAGGCACTTCGTCTTCGTTCATCCCGCGCATCACCACTACATTTACCTTGACAAAGTCAAAGTCAAGCTTGGCGGCTTCGGATATAGCCTGCAGCACATGTGTGCCACCCTTGCGACGGGTAAACAGCTCAAACTTTCGTGGATCGCGCGTATCGAGAGAGATATTCAATCCATCCAGCCCAGCCTCGCGCAAAGCGGGAAGCTTGCGACGGAGAGCAATTCCATTAGTGGTGATTGCTATTTTGCGCAGACCTAGCGGCCGTAGCTCGTTCAGACCGCGGATCAGCTCGACTATGTCCTTGCGCACCGTCGGCTCACCTCCTGTCAGTCGAATCTTGTCAACGCCCTGTTTGACAAAGATGCGTGCTATCCGCAGTATCTCGGGCGTTGTCATCAGCTTGTCTCCTTCTGTTAGATCTATACCATCTTCAGGCATGCAATACTGGCATCGAAGGTTGCAGCGTTCGGTGACTGATATACGCAGGTAGTTGTGGAATCGACCAAACAGGTCAGACAGAACAGGCAGCTGGGTGTTTGTTTGTGGTGGCTGCCTTGTAGGCTGTGCAGTAGATTGTAATGCAGATACACTTTGTGCTGTTGCTGCTGCTGCCGCTGTTGCGAATAATGGATTCGATGTGGTGCTCGAGCTGCTTATCCGCCTCGCAGATTCGATACTCAGCGTTGACTGCGCTTTGGCTAGCGCTCTGATCGGCTGAGTCTGTCGAGGACAGGCTGGCATCCCAGCCAACATTTTATGCAAGAGTTTGTACATGAACGAAATAATAATTATGTGTATGATGACAAATCGAGATAAAAGAAAAGAAGAAAGAAGAGGCGAGATGCAAGGCTTGCAAACATCTGCGCAACTTGACACAGTAAAATACTTTGCTTTGAGTAAATTAGCCAATGCGTGCTGCTGTCATTGTTTGCACGTCTAATAAGGTATCCCATGTGATGCGCCACGCCGTCTACGCTTGCTCGGCGAATGATCGTCTTTTATGCACGTCGGGACTAACGGGCTAAAATAGTTTAATATCCCGCATTCCGTCCCTGACACAGATGTTGAGACTAAACGAATACACATTCAAGATCAAAATTTAATAGATCAAATAATTAGCACATGTTTTTAGTAGGAGCGGCCGAAAAGAGCATAGCGCTTGGCATTCTCTCCACACTGGATGCACTTTGTCTCGCCAGGGACAATAGCAGGGTTCTCGGGCTGCTTGAAGGGCAGACAGAGCGACTTGGCGCCCATCGACGGGGCCTTATCGTCTTCGGGCTCGTCGCCCAGCGAGTCTCTCGAGCTGCGGTCCTTGATCTGGTCCTCGCACTCTTCGCGCTCGCACCAGGGAATCAAAGTCAGGCACTTGCTGTTCAGTGTCGGCACAAAGTCCTCCCACTTGAGCACAATCTTGACGCGAGAATCCAGAGTTTCACGGGCCTTGGCCAGCATTGTGTCCTGGATGTTAATCAGCATCATCTTGATCGACTCCTCCAGACCGTCAAGAGCCATAGGCGCCTTTTCAGAGTTATCACGACGCACAGACAGAACCGTCTGCTTATCGAGATCCTTAGGACCAACCTCAAGACGAAGGGGCACACCACGAACCTCCCAGTGGCTGTATTTGAAGCCAGGGGTGTAGTTCTCGCGCAGATCGGACTCGGCGCGAACACCAGCTATCTTGAGGCGGGCCTCGACGTTGAGGCAGGCATCTGAAATGCGACGACGGTCCTCATCGCTGCTCTTGACAGTCAGGCCGCAAGGGATAATAATAACCTGAGTCTCAGCAACACGGGGAGGCAGTACCAGACCCTTGTCGTCACCGTGGACCATGACCATCACGCCAATGGTGCGAGTCGACAGACCCCACGATGTTTGGTGCACGTGGATCTTGGGGCGCTCAGCTGCGGTAGACTCAGGGTCCTCAACAACAACGTTGAACATCTTGGAGAAGTT
Organism: Coemansia sp. RSA 2607; assembly: GCA_027578475.1. Taxonomy (NCBI): domain Eukaryota; kingdom Fungi; phylum Kickxellomycota; class Kickxellomycetes; order Kickxellales; family Kickxellaceae; genus Coemansia; species Coemansia sp. RSA 2607. The sequence continues at coordinate 5,385 of JANBSE010000319.1, forward strand.
CTGGCCGAGATAGTGCGACGTACCTCCCTGAATACCGCGACCGGTGGTGGGAATGAATCCCTCGACAGTGGTGGTGGCAACACCGCCGGCAAACTTCTCCTTCTCGGACTTGATGCCCTCGATGACCGGAACGGCGAGCAGCTCTTCGTAGACGCGGCGGTACAGGGTCAGAATGTCGTGGACCTCAGTCATTGCCTCGTCCTTGGTAAAGTAAGCGCAGTGACCCTCCTGCCACAGGAACTCGCGCGTGCGCAGGAACGGCTGGGGGTTCTTGAACTCCCAACGAACAACACTGCACCACTGGTTAATCTTGAGGGGCAGGTCGCGGTACGAGCGAACCCACTTGGCAAAGTACGGGTACATTACGGTCTCGGATGTCGGACGGATAGCCAGGGGCTCTTCCAGGTCCTTCGACCCAGCCTTTGTGACCCAGGCAACCTCAGGGGCAAAACCCTCAATATGATCCTTCTCGCGCTCAAGAACACGCGACGAAACAAACATCGGGAAGTAGCAATTCCTCACGCCTAGCGAACGAATACCGGCGTCAAAGAACTCCTGGATCTGCTGCCAGACAAAGTAACCAAGAGGGCGAACAATATAGCAACCAGAGACATCGTAGTAGTCGAGCATCTCGGAGCGCGTCAGCACCTGGTTGTACCACTTGGGGAAATCGCCCTCCTTGGAAGCAGTGACACCGAGCAGCGACGCACCAGTGGCCTCCTCGACCTTGGGTGCAGCAGCGGGCTTCTTGGCCGCAGCGGCAGGAGCGCTGGCAGCTGACTGAGCAGCAAAGTCCATAACGGTGACTTTGTCAAGGCCATCGATTGAGCGGATGTAGCTCTGCAGAGTCTCGCCGGTAATAAAGACGGTGCGGGTGTTGACCAGCGGATGGAATGCAATCAGAGTGTCGGCGTTGTCCAAAAGGCTCTTGTCAATAACGACACGAACGTTGCCAATGTGCTCCTGAGGAACCTGAGCAAGGGCGAAGGGCGAGACTACAACACAGAAAAGCGCGTTTTAAGATCATTTAGCACAACAGTACGCAGAAACCGAGTCTGGTGATGCAGCAATTGACAAATAAAAACGCGAGACACGCAACCGCAGCATATTGTAAACAGGCAAAGGAAAGCAAGCGTGTGAACATTAATAAAGCAATGTGTGGTGACTCACACTATTTGCAGGATTAAATGTGAAGGGGAGAAAAAGAGAGAAAACAGAACAAACAACGTACCTGATCCCTTGGCAGTCTGGAAGATGTCCTTCAAGACCTCGTCGCTGGCAAACCGCAGATCCTTGAGCTTGAGCTCAGCACCAATAGCCTTGGGCGAGGTCTCGGTCTCGTTGGCAGCAATGACCACGACAGGGGCAATGGATTCGGACTTGGGCTGCTTGGGCTTGAAAATCAGCGACTTAGTCAGAACGTAGTTGGACGGAAGACCGGCGGCGCCCTTCAGAAGTTCGGCCCACTGCTGAACGTTCTCCGCGGCGGCGTGCTCGACAGGAGGCTCGTTGAACCCCAGGCTGCTGAGTTTAGAAACAAGAGCGTTGACGTCGGCCATGGTGTGTTCTCAAAAGAAATGAAGAGAAGAAGCTGGCAGGAGGCTGGATTGCGAAATGCGCGCTGGCCTGAAAAAATAGAGGGAAAAATTGTATGTTAAGCAGAAGAAAAATTTGGTGTCGCTTGCCAACAGCCAGAATCCATTTTGAGCCAGAAGAAATTTCATTCTCTGGTCTCTCTGTCAATCATTTTTCGATCAGCCGAACACTGCAGCGGAGATGCGCTGCGGCGGAGGCGAATAATACAAAAATGTATCAGAAATTTTTAATTTTTTTTACAGAAGCTGCTAAAGTGAATCATCTCCAGCCGTCGCCGCCCTTGCCGCCGCCGCTTCCGCCACCATATGAACCGTTAGCTCTGTCGCCGGTGCGTGAGTATGGATGGTAGTTTACACTGCTATTGTGATTATGGTTGCGAGATGGCGCGCCGCGGTTCGAGGCAGTTCCCGAGTTGCTGTGGTTGCCACGACGAGCCTCGCTGCGGTAATAACCGCCTCCGCTCCCAGCAGTAGTGGAAGAAGGGCCCTGGCTTTCCCAGCCAGCATCGTTGCGCGGAGCACGGTAGCCGTAGTTGTCATCACGGCGACTATAGTGGTTGCTTTCACGGCGACCAGGCGACGAGTGCTGCGACATGTTGCCCTGACGCTGGCGGGGCTGTGCCGAGTGGCCTGCAGCCTGCAGGCCCTGCTGCGCCCGCTGCTGCTGCCGCAGGCGGCGGTCAAACTCGTGGGAGTGCTCAAACTTGGGCATATCCTCAGGACGTGCCGGGAACGGCGCTGTAAAGAAGAACCGGTGCTTAAGTGCAGTCGCAGCATCGGGCCTCCGCCGCGGATCGAGCTGCAGCAGCTGGTCGAGTAGGTCGGCAGCATCCTCGCCAAAGCGTGCAAACTCTTCGCGCACGCGCCGTGGATACGTGCCAAACTCCTCCACCTGCTTGCAGTCGGGCAGGTCGCGCCACGTCGGCCACAACGCCGAAGTAGGCGATCCACAGATGCGCATTACGCGGTCAATCTGGCCGATATCTGAACTTCCCTGGAAGACAGGTTTACCGACAAGCATCTCGGCAAAGATACAGCCTATACCCCAGATGTCTATCGAAGTGGTGTAGCGCCGCTCGCCCAGGAGCAGCTCTGGCGGACGGTACCAGCGTGTGACGACGCATTTGGTCAAGTCCTTCTTTTCGTCTGGATTAAACGAGCGTGCCAGCCCAAAGTCAGCAATGTACAGCCGGCCGTCGTTGTTAAGCAGCAGGTTACTCGCCTTCATATCGCGGTGCATCACGCGGCTTGCGTGCAGGTATGCAGTGCCCTCCAAAAGCTGACGCAAGTAGAGCTTAATGTGCTCTAGTCGCAGCTGAATTTTGGGGTTCTCGAGTAGACCAGTCAAATCGTGGTCCATGTACGGGAACACCATGTATACCGACGGCGTGGCCGTACTGCCCTGCGCCTCGTGTCTGACCAGCATGTCCGACAGCGGCACGATGTTTGGGTGCCGCAGCGACTTGAGCAGCTTAATCTCGCGAATCGCCGTAATGGGCAGACCCTCTTTCTCGTTGTGCATCAGCACTCGCTTGAGTGCTACGAGGCTGCCTGTCGCTTTGTGTACTGCCTTGTGCACCTCGCCAAAAGTGCCTTGCCCGAGCTTGGTCAAAAGCTCGTAGTCTTCAAACGCAGAACATCCGACAAAGGGCTTACCGTCGCGGCGCAGGTCGCTCATCGGGCTGGAGTTGCTGCTGCTGCTCATGGGTGTATCGGGAACTAGCTGTGACCCACCTACTCCGGAGCTGCCGTTACTGATATTGCGATGCATGTCTGGCCGTCCAAAGGATGTGGTGTGTGATGATTCCGAATAGCCACGACTACGTCCGTGGTTTCCCGGTGCTGCTCCTGTCGATATTATCGCTGCACTGCTGCTGCTGCTGCTGCTGCTGATATTGTATTCTGAATGTGCTATTGTTGATGATGCCGATGATGCTGTAGTTCTAGTTGTTTCTGCTGCTGCTATTATTGGGAATGTACTATCGACGGTGGCGGAGGCAGTGTTGTTCTCTGGTACAACATATGCGTTGTCCTTGGTCATCGCACGAACAAAAGTCCAGGTGGAAGGCCGTGTGTGCGTGTGTCTGCCTGCCTATTCTTTGTGTGGTGCTTGTCTCCTTTATAATAAGGCAGCCAAGGTGACTCTGGCCACTCTATTCCCCAATAAAAATGGCTCTGCCTTTGTGAAATAGAAAAGAAGAGGACAATAAAATGCCCAAAAACGAATAAAGGCTTGCAGATTCTCTGGATACCCCTGCAAGTGCTGCCCCAGTGGTTACTGGTATTTGATGCCGGTGTCTACAATATGCCAATAATCCCGAGTAGCGAGGTAATATAGTTTACTCGGAAAGGGAGGAATTCGGTGTTTCACAGAGCTGCTCTAGGTGTCACCCGTTATTTTCCGCGTGCGTATAAAGTGTGCTGACAAATTACGCGGTGCAAAGAATAATAGTCAATATGGTATCCTCAATTGGGAAAGAGTAGGAAGAGGGAACACGTTGAACTGACCGACCAGGGTTTGAGTAGAAGCAAGGGTAAATTGAATAAGCTGAATTGAAGGTTGATTCAAAGAAGCGAAAGTAAAATTAATATAAAAATTAATAGAGGCAATGAGTGGAGAAAAAGCTAAAAAGAACATGAAGGGTGCGGTGCGCAACAAAAAATTGCTTCGAGACTGGCGGCAGCTTTGTAGCCTTTTAAAATATAATTTCTTCCCCCCCCACGCTCCCACTCTGCTGTTCTGGCTCTTCTCTCCAAGAATCTTTTCGTCTGTATTATCTGTGTCCGACTCTAGCGAGAAAAAAAAATGGCTCCATATTTTGACCCGCCCATGTGGGAGCAGCGTCGTATATGTATTTCGAGCCTCCTTTACGAGCAAAAGGTTCACAGCGTGCTTGAAGTTGGATGTGGCGAAGGCAACATTTTGATGTACCTTACTGCACCTACTGCCGACGACGAGAACCCGATTACGCACCTTTATGGAATCGACATCAACGCTGACTCACTGAAGAAAGCTGAGCTTCATATGCAACCATCGCCACGGGACTTTAGCGACCTGCGTGTCGATGAGCTCCACATTTCGCTCTTCCACGGCGATGCCACCGGTCCTCCGATACCCGAAATTGCGCCCGATGCAATTGTATGCTCAGAAGTAATCGAGCATCTGCAGCCGTCGCTGGTCGGCAGCATGACTGGGGCGGTTCTAGGAGGGTACCGGCCACGCGTGGCCGTGTTTACGACACCCAACGCGGAGTTTAACGTCAATTTCCCCGCTTTGGGCTATGGCACCGAAAAGGCGCAGTTCCGCGATGAGGACCACAAGTTCGAATGGACCAGAGCCGAGTTTGTCAACTGGGCTAACGAGAGCGCTGCGCGCTATGGATACAAGGTCACGTTCCACGATATTGGTACGTGGATGTGTGGCGCGGATGATAGCTTTGTCAAGTGTGGCGGGTGCACGCAGATGGCCTTGTTTGTGCGAGACGACTCAGTTGAAGTTGTAGATGTCGTCCCGCAGTCAGATCTACCTGTTCCCCGTCTTTTTGCAACCATTGATCATCCGTTCTACGATAAGCCCAGGCTACCCGAAGACGAGGTACTGCAGTTGGTACGCAAGATGGCAGGGTATGCTATCGAATACGATGACGTATTTTACCTTGACATGCTGTGGAACATGATGGAGGTCAGGTACCAGTTCAAGCGCCGGCGCATTTTAAAGGAGTGGCTCAACACTAAAGTTGAAGATTTCATGTTTTTCCAGTGTGGAGAGGATGGCTTGGACGAGGAGTACCGCCTTCTCAATTATGAGCAGAAATCATAACCCGGCACGCATGTTTTGGCAGATGATTTCATGGATCACGTGTCACTCACAGCAAAGCATTAAGGGGTTTGTGCGCTGCATACACGGTTTTTGAAGCTTTTTCTTCTTTTCATTGAATTCATCTTTCGATTTCATTACTTACACACACCTGCTTTTTTATTTTTCAAACGACGGCACAACATAAACTCAAAGTACAGCGCCCAAACATTCACTGCCGCACATTGGCCTACTCTAAAGATGAATATTAGCAATCGAGCTGACAGCGACCTTTTGTTTATAAACTTCAACCAGGACTTTAGGTAAGAGACGCGCTTGAAGCGTGCAGTTGAGGAGTGTTGGCATTTGCCAGACAGGAATGCGCAGCTCGTTTTCCCATTTACACGCTAGCATGTTTGTTTGTCTAGTATATCTGTTACTAACTGTATACGTCACAATCGCCAGTACGCATGAGTGTGCGCTTTTTCTCTCTCTCTTTCTCTGTGTAGCTGTCTTTCGGTCGGCACAAAGAACGGGTACAAGATATACAACTGCGAGCCGTTTGGAAAGTGCTATGCGCGGTCGGAAGGCGGAATTGGGACGGTCGAGATGCTGTTCTGCACATCGCTAGTTGCGCTTGTAGGCTCGGGCGACCAGCCGACGCTTTCGCCACGGCGTCTACAGATAATTAACACTAAGCGTCAGTCGATAATCTGTGAGCTAACTTTCCCAACAACAATCTTGGCTGTCAAGCTCAACCGCCGTCGGCTGATTGCAGTGCTTGAGGAGCATATATACGTGTACGATATCAGCAACATGAAGCTACTCCACACAATTGAAACGCCGCCCAACCCTACAGGAATATGTGCAATGTCGCCAAGCAGTGATAACTGCTTTATAGCCTACCCGACTCCTGCGTCAGTTAGCGTGCCATCTAGCAAACCTGGTGCTTCGCCAGAGATACCTGCGACAACCGATGTGATGATTTTTGATGCAAATACCTGCGAGGCAATTAATATCATACAAGCGCACAAGACGCCTGTATCATGCCTTGCAATAAACCGTGACGGAACACTGCTTGCGACTGCTAGCGACAAGGGAACTGTCATCCGCGTGTTCTCACTTCCCTCGGCACAAAAGATTGCGCAGTTCCGCAGAGGCGCTTACCCCGCAAAGATCCACTCAATCACATTTAATGCGACGTCATCGCTACTGATGGTTTCATCAGATACCGACACGGTCCATATATTCCGGGTGGCTGATGGCCAGAAGCGGTCCAAGGGATCGTCGGGGTCTTCTGCAAACAACGGTGGTTCTCTGCATCCGTCAGACTCGTTTGCTAGCTCGATAAACTCGTTTGGAGATTCGGACTCGGTTGTCGACTCATATTCTGGCAATGGTCAGCA
>JANBSE010000320.1:0-12125 GCA_027578475.1 Coemansia sp. RSA 2607
TTTTCTTACGTGACGAACTTTTGAACGCAATCCATTGGCTGCCTCCACGCACGTGATTAAATAAACAGCTTATGGGCACGCTGCGCTATTGTAATAAAATATTTATCGCACCTACTAATCACCCCTTTGAAAACCGGCTGCCCCTCCAACCCCTGCGCACGCCAGTCGCTCTTAAACTCCAGCAAATACAAGCCCCCTTTTTAACCCCTGCGCATTTTAGCTTTCCTTCTAACCCCTGTGTATGCCTGCGGCTCTTCTAACCCCTGTGTATGCCAGCTTCCCTTCTAACCCCTGCGCAAGCAATCTCCCTTTCAAACTCCTGCAAACACCAACCGCTTTTTAAAATTCTGCACGTTCCAATCGCTTTTGTAGTTAGTGTGCACACGGTTATTGCATTTCTTATCTTATTTAATACACTTAAAACAGTTACTTTTTTATTTTTAAGTTAACGATATGATTCCTTTTCTTACCTTTTGTACACACATGTTGGCAACTCTTTATATAAATTTTGTGTACTTACGGCAACTGTAGTTTATATAATTTTTGCGCACACGCCACTGTTGGTGTAATTTACTCATTAGACATAAAAAATATTTGGTTGATATTTGATATGAGTTTGTGCAAACATTTCGATATCAATTATATTTTTTTTAAATAGATATGCTGATAAAATTTTGTTTATACTTTTATGCACAGCTATCTCGGGATTAATAACAACATTGTGAGTATAAATGGCAGTCATGAACACAATTAATTCAATGTTTTAGATTATAGTTTCTTGTATATAACATTATTTAATTATATAACGCAACATACAATTATACAACAAAAACTACTTTTTACGGAATGACACAAATTATTAAACTATAATAAGAGACATAACAAAAAATGTATTTTTATATGTAACATTAGTGTTTATATAAACAAACTACTAAAATAAACGTTTTAGTTTAACATGCAAAAAACACAGTATAATTATAATAATATTTCTATTGTTTAATTTAGTAGCTTGGTCGCTGTAGCCGTATCTAATTCTTAATGACTCCCATTTTTGAAATTAAACTCTGTAAAATTTTTGTTTGGATATGGCTTAAACTGACAAACTTGTTACATCGGCGCTTGCATATCGGTGCTCTAGTAGTGGTGTAATTAGAAATTGGATTAGTAAAAAAAACAAAAACCAGACAATTACAACGTAAAAACGTATTTTTAATTTTGATTATAACAGTATAATAAATTATAGACTTGTTTTTTAAAGCCAACAAAAAAATTTGTCTTTTTTTTCTAAAATGTATAGTTACTGCCAATATATTTTTAAATAATAAAGCAACTGGCAAAGTGTTAATACTTGGTAATATTTTGGTTAACGTTTAATATATGCATGTAAAACAATGTAAAGGATATGTATGCTAGCATAAGTACACAAAAATATACAACCAGCGGCCAAGATACTTTTGCGACAGGGTGTAAATGACAACTATAATGCACATAAAATAGTGTACAAGTCCAACGGCCGTCGTATGTGTATAATAAAAAAAGAAAAATATTTGCTGTATGTGTGCGCAGGGGTTAAAAGGGAAGCTGGCATACACTGGGGTTAGAAGGGAAGCTGGCATGCGTAGGGGTTAGAAAGGCAGCCAGAAAAGAGGTTAGAAGGGCAGCCGGTGTGCACAGGGGTTAAAGGGGCAGTCAGTTTTTGCTAATAGCGAGGGATTAGAAGGTGCGATAAATATTTTATTACACTAGCGCAGCAAGACCATAAGCTTTTGATTAAATCACGTGCATGCGAGCAGCCAATGGATTGCGTTCAAAAGTTCGTCACGTAAGAAAAAAAGTTCGTCATTTAGACAGGCCCATACTCAAATTGCTGTTTTTTTACCCATTCCCTTTTTTTATTTAACACATTTAATTTAATTTTTAATCTGATGCGTTAATCTTGAGCTGCATGCACTACCCACATGTCAACATTTTTAGACAACTTCAAAATTAGACAAACAGCTTTCATCGCACTCGTTTTCTAGAAATAATATTTTCTTAGTTCTGCTCTCTTGTCTTCACTCTACTTACTCAAAAACTAAACTTTTATACACTTTTCAAACTATGATCCATATACACGACATTGACATTCTCTTCCTGGCACGTATTATCCACTACGCAGTTGGTCCGCCTGCAGATGACATAAACCAATGGAAACCTGCCCTTAAATATCTTCACGTTTGCTCATTATGGACCAAGATTGCAACACCTTTTGTTTTGTGCACAGGTTTTATAGAATTTAGGGCAAAGCGTGTTAGATCGTTACGTACACTGAGTAGGTCTTTTCCGGTGCTAATCACTTGTTCAAATTTAGACATTCTAGTAGCCAGAGAGTATTGCCAACATGTCAACATATTTGTATTTAATTCTTCATTTCATATCGAACTCCGATTGTTTTATACTAAAATTTATTTGTTGCTTGAGCAGTACTTATGCCCATGGAGCGACGTACACACTTTGATGATAAAAAATGACAATTATATATTTGATTATATCAGTGTTTTTTATAAACCGTCAGATGACGTTTCCTTGGAACTTATTGATATTTTGTTTAATTACATGCCGAATGTAAAAAAACTATGTATAACGGAAGATACTGCGCCTAATAGTAGGGTATCCATTTGTCTAGTCAACATGTATATGCATCAGCTTTCTCATCTATACTTGTCTAGTAATTTAGACTTCTCTACAAATCACTTTTACTCAAATTTGAGTTACTTGAATATACGCTTTCAAGTTATTGGCAGACATTTTTTTCTTCCATACCTACAAGCAGCTCCACTTCAGTACTTGTCTTTTAGCAATGTTCCTAGACAATTTTCTTGGGAGGAATTTAATGCTGATGATAATCCTGATATTATATTTTCTTCTTTGGAAACGCTAGAAATTTCATATATTGAACCAACCGAAAATGATCAACAAATTGAGCTTAAAAGTTTGAGTAACGTGAAAAGATCACTGCTAAAGCTTCATTTTCCAAAAATCCATACATTGTCTATTACGAACTGCCCACCTAACTCTATACTACTTAACAGTAGTGCATACTTTGACAACCTTAAAATATGTGCTATAAAGGGATCCTTTGAATGCGTCTCATCAGCTGTTCAATTAGGTTTAAAGGAACTAAACTCTTTAGATATTGTAATGTTTGACGATCCTGGTGTCGACAAACAGGTTTTCTATTTAACCACCAACTATTTATTTGAGCAACAAATCACAAGCAACAGAGCTTATTTGCATTTACATATAGATATCCTTGCCGAAGATCTCCAACACATAAAGTGGAACAATTTAACAAATCTAGTTCTTAATTCACCAGTTGAATTTAACACATTGATTAACCTCATATCCATATTACCCAATCTCACCAATCTACATATTTTTAGACTGGATATTCCAAATTTCACTCTCTCCCAGAGAAGTACGTCTAAAAATAATAAATACTTCTTATTTGACGGCTCAGCAGTTCTAAAACAGATGGCATTTACCTTTAACATTAGTTCTCCGTATAAAAGTGCTATTAAAGATAACATGTCTTTAATTGAAATTCCACAAATTAGTTCCAATTTGGTCACCGCATATTTACAATTTGACCCCATTTCTGCATTAATTGGGGACAGCGTCTCTTCAATTTTTTACTTTGTTTTGTTATTTCCTTTATTAAGAATATTGGAGGTTGAACCTCAATACAAAAAGGAATTGAATTATTATATAAAACTGTACAAAAATACATATCCACACCTTGGAAACTTGGATATTCGTTATATCGACTATAATGACAGCTTTATTAAATACCGAAAACCAATGTATACTCAATAAATAACAATACAATTTGCTATACTTCAAAATCAATGTGAAAATGGAAACAAGCGTGCTTATGCAAATTTACAGAAACGCGAAATGAAAAATGTTTTTAGGCAATTATAGCCTAGCTTGTCTTTTTAGCAATGTTATCCTCGTCGTTTGCCAAGACATGTGTGGCACCGGAAACACCATCGACAAACGCTTCATCCTCAGGAACAGCACGCGCAGCAGCAGCAACTGGACGACGGAATATGCGAGCAAACAGCAGTGCGACAAGACTCCACAGCATAATAACAAACATATGCAGACGCGCAAGCAATCCCGACCACGTATGCGTGTACGACGAGCCGCCAGCCATCAGCAGCGTGCGACCCCTTAGGCGTTCATCACCGATACAACGGATGACCGCGCTGACGACCTGTTCGGGGCTCAGGGTTAGGGCTTTTCCCAGTCGGTTTCCAGGTAACAGTCTGCTGCCCTGGTCCAGACCGTCCAGATAATAGGGCGCCAGCGCGCATACACGAATCTCATTAGCCAGTTCGCGGTTGGCTTCGGTAAAGTGTATCAAACCGGCATTAGCTGCGCCATAAACTTCGCGGCCACGACCAGGTATTAAGCCAGCCATGGCAGCTACGTTGACCACGACACCGCGGCGCTCAGCCTGGCGCAGGTAGCGGGCAAACACCCAGGTGGCCACTACGGGCGCACGCAGATTGACATCAATACTGTCGCTGATACGCTGCACGTCCTCTTCGCCGCACATGTCGTCGGTGATGCTCTGAGCGTTGTTCACCAGCACGTCGAGGTGCCCAAAGGTCAGCACGGTGGCCTCAATCATCAGACGTATGTCTTGCGACTGTCGAAGGTCTGTTTGCAGGTATATGGCTGCGTTCCGCCCGGTATGTGTGTTTATTGCGTCGGCTAGTTGCTCGCCGCTGCCGTCCGCTTGTGTGTCTACTAGCGATACATAGGCGCCCATGCTGGCTATCTCGCGCGACAGCTGCTGGCCCACGGCAGTCAGCGCACCGGTCACCAGCACGACTTTGTCGTTGAGCGAGTGTGTAATTGCCATTTGCAATTGTGTAAAAAAAGTAAAGAATACGTGTGCGTCAAATAATATAAAGGGCTTTTAAACTACAGAAATGAAATGAAAGAAAAAATCAAGAGACGAAAAGAGGGAAGAGAAAAAAAAGAGCAGCTTCATTTTTCTTGGCGCTTTATGACACTGGGGCTTTTGGCTATGCGGCAAAGAAACTCGTGCAGGATAAATGCAGTCAAGCCCCAGATCACCAGACCGTCTCTGTCGCTGCGGTACTGCGGGATCCACCGGGTGCCACGGAACCTCACAGCCTCCCTAACATCGGCACGATAAAACCAGCCCAACGGCAGCACAAACGCACGCTCAACTTCCTCACGATTAACCTGCAGCGCTTGCAAATCCAGCTCGCCCTGCAACACCCCAACCACCGTGTGCACCCTCAGCCTGCCCGAGCGATCGGGCACCGGGGGTATGCCACCGAGCACCCGAATACGCTCCCCGGGCAGCCCCACCTCCTCCCAGGTTTCGCGTAACGCCGTGGCCTCAAGCGACTCGCCGTCCATGTCGTCGGCTTTGCCGCCCGGAAAACACACTTCGCCACCATGCGTGTTCAATCGCCCGCTGCGTTCCTCGAACAGAACGCTGGGCTGGCCGTTCACCGTGCATAGGAGGAGGAGCACGGCGGCGTTGCTCGGTGAGTGCGCTGCCTGCGTGAACCGCAGGTGCGAGGGGATTCCCTGGTTTGACGCGTGCGAGAGCCGTTGAGCTATTGTTGCAATGCTGGTGCTGTCGAGCGAATCGACCGGTGGGGCGTCGCCGAGGCGTGCGAAGAACCGGTCGGTGGCATCGGACCCACGTGTGCACATGGCGGCTGTTGTCGAGAGGCGAAGAGCGCTGCCTATGTTCCAGATGCCGATGCCGTGCAGCTGCCGCGACGCCAACCTGCCAGCGCAATACATAAGTCTAGACTCTTAAAGTAAAAAAGTAAAAAAACTAAAAAGTTTTAATGCCGAGAAAGAGAGAGAAAAGCAATATGCGGTCCACATGGGGCATGAAAGAGTCCGAACAAAGCTCAAAGTAATCGCAAGATGGAACTCCGAGTCATGAAAATGTGTTTGTGACTGAATAGCAGCTTATAGTAAAAATAAAAAGAATGCAGCAGATCGTCATTGTCACGCGCGTAGGATCCTGGGTGGGCGCCGAAACCACAGTGGAGCTGCTGCAGCGCAACATCGCCGTGCTGGGCATCGGCACCAACGCCCAGCGCATCAGCACGCTGCACTCCGCCCTGCAACGCCAGCTGCCAGCCTCCAAGTCCGCGCTCTTCATCCCCTGCGTCGGCCAGCTCACCAGCGCATCAACGCAGCAGAAGATCCTCGATTACCTGGAAAACTACCGGCTGATCGCCATGATCAACAACACGGGCGCATACGAGGAAGACGAGCCCGGCGTGATCTCAGGCGCCTCGCCGTTCGAACAGTGGGAGTCGCTGCAGCGCTCGCTTGTCGACCCGCTGGTATTGTTCCACAGGATCAGACACCTGCTGCGCAGGAACAGGTGCAGGGTCGTCAATGTGGCTTCGGACGACGCCAGGTCCAGTTTGCCCAGACATGTGTCGCTGATTGCTATCAAGACTGCGGTCAATCTGATCACTGCTGAGATTGCCATCGTTGATCCGGAGGTTACGTCGCTTGCCGTGCACCCGGCGGCGCCCGCCGTTAGGCTGCCGCCCCAGGAGCGCCAAAGCCAGGAGCAGTCCAAGGACGGAACGCCGCCGCCCGCCGCCGCAGACCTCATCGTCGGCCTGGCGCTGTCCGCCGAGCCGTCGCTCTCCGGCCAATACTTTATGTACACCGAGCCCGAGTTCCTTGTCCACCCACCACAGTCTTAAAAGCGTGTCAGTTTCTTATTTTCGTATTGATTATAACATGCCAAACACTTAAGTAAATCACAAGGCATAACCTAGTTGGCCTTGGCTTTGTCGGCAGCGCCGTCCTTTTGCGCCTGCATTTTCTTGAGCGCGCGCTTACGCAGTCCGCTCAGCAGCTTGTAGTTGTAGTCCAGCGCCGTCTGCTTGGGCACCAAGTGCTCGGCAACAAAAGCCAAGATTCCGTGCGAGAAATACGGCACCGACGTAAACGGCTCCGACGACCCGCCCTGGACGCCAATCTTTGCAAACACCGTGCGAATATACGGCTTGGGCAGCGGGATCATAAAAGTCGCCTTGCGAGTCTTGGACATGTTCGAGCACACAAAGTACGTCTGCAGGTGCTCGACAACGATGCCGTCACGCTGCACCTCCGAGGCAAGCGACTGGGTAAAGTACTTGACAAACCCTTTGCTCCCAGAGTACATTGCCAGGAACGGCGAAGGAAGCAGTGCTGCGAAGGAACCAGAGTTCAGAATCAGTCCCTGCTTGCGCTCCTTCATCTGAGGAAGCACCGCACGCGTCATCTTGATCATCGCACGCATGTTGATGTCAACCAGTCCGTCCACAGTCGCCTCGCTCGTCTCCTCGACATACATCGGGTAGTCGTAGCTAATACCAACGTTATTGACAAGCACGCCGACGCGCACAGAGTTGACCACGTTTCCAATCTCCTCCCATGTCGCCGCCGTCGTGCTGGCAAAGTCTACCACCACTGTCTTGGTCTCAACGCCAAGCGCCTCCACTTCGGCTGCCACCGCTGCAAGCTTCGACTCGGAACGCGAGATCAGCACTATGTTGAACTTTTTGCGCGCCAGCTCCAGCGCTGCCTCGCGTCCCAGCCCGTCAGTGCATCCGGTCACCACAGCCCAGTACCCCTGTCCGGCTCCAAACTTGCTCAGCTTGACTCCAGGGCGCACAAAGATGTCGTACAGGAAAGTCAGCACAAGCGACGCGTAGTACGCAACAACCGCAATGCCGATATACGTGAACGCGCTTTGCAGAATACTAACACCATATCAAACACGAATTAGTACTGTGCCAAGCAATATTTATGTCTAAATGTGCGCTTAAAACAAATGACTAAAGTATACTTACGCCATATTTATTTCCCACTTTTTTGCTTCGATCTGGTAGCGATAGGGAGTGAATAGAATATAGCTAGGCCTTGAGCAATAAAGAGAGTGACGCAAAAGATGCTACGAGCAGAAGAGAAGAACAAAGCAAGTAAAGTGAGGCGAGACTTTGTTTATTTAAAACTGCTTTTTCGTTGATTTCTCGCCACCAGATTGCTCCAAACAGTACATCGATCTGCATGTCCAAATTTCCACCCAGTAAATCCTGATAACCGCCATGCATCAAAGTCCGCTCCCTGATCGCAACCATCTTCTGGATCACCTGGGATCTGATCGCGCTGGAAATGTGCCTGGTGGCGTGACTAAAGTCTGAGCAGGATTATCGGCCACATATGACGCCTGTCTTTAGTGTTGAATAAAAGTACAGCGCATATCACGCCAGAATCATTGCCCTGCTCGCATCACACCACTCCGCTATGCGGGTTTATATAAAGATTTTAAAAATGTAGCACCACTTTTTTGTGTACACTCGTTCTGACATCTCCTGATAATTTAAAAGAGAGAGAAAAACGCAGTCCTGGCAAGCAGTCCCTTTGTCCGCTCATGTCAAACTAACGTTTAATCGTGCCGTCTGTCCACATATAAAAAGACTAGAATGTCGACCATGGTGTAAACTTTTTCTCTACATCATCACACATACTCTCTGTACACATTTAACTATATAACGTAGCTCTTCTAAAAACTTATTGTCACATAATGAGAACCAAGGTATTTTTCAAGGTCGCCGGTCTCCCAGTTACCCAGGACGCAGTCCCTCTATTAACAGTAATCGGCACAATGGTCGGTCTCGGCATCTACACCGGCATTACACGGCTGCGCGACCCACATTACATCACACAGGTGCAGACAACAAGCCCGCTGAATCACAAGGAAGAAAAACAAAAGACTTTATTCTCAATGCTTTTCCGCTAAATAACATTGCATAAAAATTATTAATACAGACTTGCTTTACTTGTACGCATGCCGAGGGGTCCGGCGCAGGTACCCTGGCTCCTGGAACTTGCTGAACATTACGTACAACCCGTAAGTGCATCCGGCAAGAGTAACTCCAAGAAGAGGTGCGGCGTCTCTGGTGAACCCAAGCGACCCAAACTTGAACATGATCTTGGTGGCAGCCGGCATAGTATTACAAGTGTTGATAATAACTAAACTAGTGTAAAGTTGTTATATGAAAATGTGTGTAAGTGAGAGTGAGTGAAGAGAAATGGGCTAAATGTGGAGAGTCTGTAGAAAAGAGAGACAGAAAAGAGAGGCTGCAGAGTCCACACGCTCCACCATTTTATACGACTGCACTTTTGAGACATCCAAAAAAGCAGTAATATGTTGAAATGCATTGTCCACCACCAACATTGTATTTTTTTGCGTTGTCGTTCAATGGCCACATGGCCACCCGAACTCCAATTGTTGTTGTTGTGACAGCCTCGGCCCTAACCCCTCTTTCACTCTCATCTTATACTTTACACATTCATGCAGTCACATGGCCACACAAAGCCAGTCCATATGCACATACATACTTTTTTCCCACATGCTTTTAAAATGGCTGTAGAAGCAACAAAAAAAACGTGTAAATGAAAATTCGACGAAATAAAAAAATAATGCTCGGAAATTAATGCTGGATCGCCATCAGCGAGCCGATAAACGTCAGAATCATCTTGGGCTTGACCTCGACAATGTCCTCGGGCAGCAAGAAAATGGTCGCTCCCATCTTGCGCGCAATTGAGATGGCATACTTTGCGTTCATCTTCATGTCCTCCTCGGTGCGCCCAGCTGTTACAAGCTGCGGGTCAACAATACCAGGCTTCATGCCGTTAAGCACATCCAAAAGATACCGTCCCGACGACAGCGCCTGGTCTCCGAACGACCGGATAGGTGGCGACTGCCCACCACTGGACGAAACTACCTGGTTGGCCCACTTGATCATATCCGCATCCGTGATCTCGCGCCCGTGCGACGACAAGCTGGCTAGTGTCTGAATGATGTTTGCACGCATCAGCTGCCACACAATAGCAAGCACCAGCGTTGGCACGCCGTCAGTGATGTCAGCGCCCTGGATGCCGACCAGCGAAAACCGGTGTGCCTTGCCCAGATCAACAACCATGTTAGTGTTCTCGATCTGCTTGAAGCGCATCAGAGGCGTACGGTTGTTCACTCGCTTCCAGTTCACCGATCCGGGGAAAATCTTGTCAAATGCCTGAAGCAGAATGAGACCGTCCTTGATGTCCTCAAACAGATAGTTGACAAACGGATCGACGTTCAAACTGTTAAGCCACAGGGCAAAGGCACGTGCCTCGCGGTCGTACTGGTCGCGGAACAGGAACTCGTCCAGCTCGGCACGATCGACGGTGTCCTCCTCGAGCGGGTCCAGGCAGGGGTGTGTGTTGAACAGATGCGCGACAAAAGCGAGATTAAGCTTTGGGTTACCGTTGACAATCGTCTTGGGCGACACGTAGCGACGGCATCCGATGCGGTCGGCGCTCTGCAGCACCATCTCGGCTCTCTCCATAAGATCGCGTTCATGCAGCGCGTCGCGAGTGCACTGGCTAGGGACCAGCTGGCTGAGCAGCACCGTGTAGTTCTCGCTGTCCTTAATGTCACCGCTAAAGTTTGACACCCGACGATGCCACCCAGCCCTTGCCAGATGGTAGTTGAACCAGCGCAGCAAAATAGCCTCGGCCGACAGTTTCAGCAGGTCGTCCAGCGTCTCGCCGTCCTCAAGCAGACGGAATAGCTCCGGATGCAGCTTGATGTCAATGTTGGCAAACAGACCAATCTTGATGATCTGCCAGATAAGCCCCAACAGAAGGTGCTCGCGGCCCTCAGCTAGATCCTGCGACCCAATGTTGACGACCGAGCAGCCAATAGCCTTAGCTGAGTTAATAACGACGTTGTTGTTCTCAGTCACCTGGAACGGAGACAGCTTGCGGCCGCGGTTAAGCACACGCTCGTCGATAGTCTCGGGAGCCGAGTAGTTGATCAGCTTGGACAGGATAAGACCGTCGCGTGCCTCGTCAAAAATCTGCATAGTGTGCGGGTCAATAGGCAGGCGGTAGCCAATGTCCTTGTCGCCATCTAGCGCAAAGTTAATATGGTTGGTAAATTCCTCGCGCTCGTCTTCGTTGATTGTGTGTGCCGAGCTGGCGTTCTGCCGCGACTGGAGGATTGTGCGCCGCTCGTATGCGCGGTCGCTAGTGATTCCCTCAAATGCGCGTGCTGCTGGATCTGCTGCAGCTCCTCCAGCTGCAGCGCCCGGCCGACCGCCCTTATCACCTTCGCGCAGAATAGCAACAACCTACAAGTAAAAAAAACAGTTGATGAAAAAAAACTGCGTTTGCTTCATTAGACTTGAGTCAGCGCTTTGCCAAGTACGAAAAGACACGTCAGTTCACGTCACATTTACCACAGTGTGCTACTTGCCTCTACAAACTCATCGAGCTCAACCATGCCCTGACGGCTGACTTCGACCTTCTTCAGAGCCGAGCGGATGTCGTCGTACTGGCGCTCAGGCTCAATCTTCTGGACACCGGTAACCAGATGGCGCTGGTCTAGTCCACGGTTAGCATCAAGTTCAAGCGAGCTACAAGCGAATGCTTAAAGTGGAATTTAGTACAGATGGCTAAGGCTGGAAACAGCTCATTCGGGACTTTAATTATTCAGTCTGCAATAGCTTACTTGAACGTGTTGACGATGGTCTCAATATCCCATGGCTTGAGGATGGGGTGCTTCTTTGAGAGTCTCTGGATATCTGACATGAGCGCTATTTGAAAAAAAAAGAGAACGAAAAAATGATTAAAACGAGTTGGAGAAAAAAGAGAGAGAGGTGACGCTGTGTCCTTTGAGCCTCTTTTTGGCTTGAAAAAAAGTGGAGAAGCTACGACGCGTGTGGGCAGACATTCAATCGTCATCCCCTCATCCACACCCATTTTTTCATTCGAAATTGCGTCTTGGCACGGAACATGCCAATTCTTCCATGTTCCCCACGACCAGATCTTGGCGCATACGCTTGGCTGATTCAGTATCTTATTGGCTCTCAGCCGAGTACCTGCATCTGCCCCACAGCTTGGCACAAGCTCACTATGGCAACAATCTAATCAAAGACGTGCACAAAGCCCAGAATAATTTCTGATGATGAACGTCGAGTAGATTTTGGCTCCCCCCGCTTAAATTTTGTCTTTCGTATGCTACC
>JANBSE010000321.1:0-12113 GCA_027578475.1 Coemansia sp. RSA 2607
TACAAAGATCCCGGGCACCACAATATCGCCCAGACCTAGCATCGTCATGCGCAGCGCCTCTTCGCCGCCGCCAATGAGGTTACGTGGGAACACAACCTTGATCGGTGCGTCAAAGCTCTTGGCAACAGATACCATCACTTCAGTGCCAAACACCCAGAATATGTCGTACACAAACAGCCCCGATAGCATAATCATTCCTGTCTTGAACGAGTCCAGCCGGATCAGATTGATTGCCGAAAACGAAAACGCCAGCCCAAACATGTTCGACACTATCCAGTTCTTCGAGTACAGGTACACCGCAGTCAGTATTGCCGACACGCCGAGAGTACCAAGATGCAGGTTTGTAAACCGCATCGCCAACAGCTTCTTCGACCGGTGCTCCACATTCACATGGTACTGCGACAGCTTAATCCCCGTCGCGCCCTTAACGATACGCACGCCAACCTGCGTCAACGCAGCCACTCCAAGTACAGCAAAGTATGCTGACAGCAGCATATTGATCCAGTCGGCACGCAGGTACTTGAACACCACATACATCGAAAACAGCGCCACTGAACCGTACACCGGGAACATGTACGCGTCCTCGCTTGTCACCGCCTCGCTCTCGTCCTCGTCTTCGTCCTCCGAGTCAGAGAATTCTGCATTCTTTTCGTGCTCGCGCTTCTTCTTGTACGAGCTCTTGAGCCGGTCCAGCGACGAGTATGACCCGTAGTAAATTGGCACCACTGCCATTGCCCCAATCACCACATAAGCGATGAACAGGCCCGTGTCCTCGCCACTCATTAGTTTTGAAATATATATAAAGTAGCTCGAATGCTGTGTTGTCTTTCCGACCCTTTAACTTTTAGCAGAAAATAAATATATATATGTATAATTTAAATTGAAGAAAGCTGAAAAAAGCGAAACAAAAGAAAAGGGGAAAACATTACGACACTTTCTCGCCTTGTTTGCGACGGAGTTCCAATCGCTGTTATGCCCACATTCCCAACTTAAGGCGACCGTGTTGGACGTGTCCGATTGGCCAACCTGCATCCACGTGATTATATTGTTAGGTTAAAGCTTCTTTGTGGTGGTCCGTCAGCGTTGCTGCATCGTCATTGTCGTCATCGCCTTCGTTTGTAGTATTGCTAGCCTCACTTTGATGGCTTTCAGTTTGCTGTGCAGAAATCTCGATAATATCTCCACTATAATGACGTCTGCGTAATCTTCTCTGCGACGTTGTGCCTGTGACACACATGCTAATCCCTGGAAAAGGCCCTGCATAAAGCAGCGGATTTCCCAGCCATTCGGCAATATTCTGCCGTCCATACACATCGCGTATATGCACCTTGTCTACCACCCGACGTAGTCCTTCCTTCCAGCTAGAGTATTTGAGTTCCATTACATTAAAATACAATTGCAACTATATTTTGTTAAAGACGTAAGCGACCTTTCTTCTAAACGAGGATGATATTCTTTGTTTTATACATAACAAACTTGTAGTTGGGAATAAAAGTGCGGCTTATATGCCAATGTATCACACGATGATGCACCCCAGACTCTTGAATGGAGTTTAAACGGTATACATTTTAAACCGTATATTGGAGAAAATTAAATCTAATTTTCTGTGTTTTGCTCTGGGTTTCTACAAATGTAATATTAAAAGTTGATAAAACTTCTTTATTCTCTTTTTAACCAAAGAGTTTACTTTTTATAAAAGGTAAAGTGTAAATTAAAAGATTGTCAACAAAGAAAATGAATGAGTAATTTAATAAGAAAGCAGTCAGCATCCATTTTTTCGAGAGAAAAAAAAGGGAGCGAGAGAAAAAACCCATTTCTATTTTATTTCTGCGGTTTTAAAAAATTCATTTTCGTTAAAATATCATAGCAATGCTCTGGCAAAGAATACTTCTTGGAAGCGTTCTCGTGACAACCAGTCATGCACAGACTGTGTTTCTTGGCGTCTCAAAATACCCCTCAACCGATCCTGAATCGAACTCAGTGCTGAGTCCGCACTACATAGAAAATATTCCTGTGTTAAACATGACCTCGACAGATCTCCGTTGTCGGTCCGATGCTCTTACCAACCCATCAATACCGTCGTTTTCAGTAAAAGCTAACGACGTAATTACGCTGTGGTGGGAGCAGGATTCAATGTCACCAATAACAGGCACATTTGCTCCACCGATGGGTCCATGCACTACCTATCTGGCCAGATACGCTAGCCATGGTAACGGTCCGCAGTGGTTCAACATTTACAAAAACGGATATGTCAATGGACGCTGGTGCAGTCAGACAATAAATGATTTAAACAATGGCGGTCTGAACGTACGAATTCCGTCAGGTATACTTTACGGGACCTACCTGCTCCGAGCGGAAATAATTGACTTGACCAATGCTAATATGACAAACAACGAGGACTACACGCAGGGCGCTGCATTCTTTGCCAACTGTATAAAAATTGAGATTGACAGCGATGGCAGTGAAGTTCCTGCTGGCAGTTACATTCCAGGAATCTACACTCCCGAAGATCCCTCGCTACTTGGCGACTTTTCGGGTGACCAGTCGGACTACGTTGTGCCGGGACCTGCCGAGTACAAGTTCCAATTATTGGAGAGTACAGGATTAAATGATACAGTTAGCTCCGATATTGAAGATGAAAGCAATAATCAAATAGGTATGAGTGTTGATGACTCGTCAACTTTAATAACCACAAGCACAAACACAATTGGAAGCACAATTGGAAGTACAAGTGTCAGCGTTAGCACTAGCACTAGCACTGGCATTAAAATTAGCACTAGCACTAGCATTAGCACTAGTGTTAGCACTAGTGTTAGCCCAATGTCAATAGCAACTACGCTGCCAATTGCAAACGAACTAGTAAATTTTAACTAAAAACAATAAATAATCTCTATTTAACTGCCGGGCTATCGCGCCCCTCGAGGGTCATCTTTGAAATAATGGCATGCTCCTGTTGAAGAGTCGAAGAACGGTACTTTAAGCGGCATAAAGGCACATTGGTCTTATGAACCTCGGTTTGCCCAGTCTCAAGATAGTCACGGCCAATCCAATGCCTCTTGACTTCGGCTTCAAAACCGCTTTGGATAACCGAGTTCATGGCAAGCTCGCACATGTCGACGCTCGAGTATTTCCAGATCTGAGCTGCCACCGAGTACTCCTCCATCAGTGGCTCCTTAGTGAAATGGAACTGCAATGGGTCGTCAGTCGACAGAGTCACGTTAAGTCCGCGCTGAAAATATGAGTTGAACGGGTTGCGCTCATAAACAAGGAACAGCGCGTTGTTTGACAGGGGCGACATGGCTAAACCAATCTGCTGCAAATAGTAAAGGTACTGAAGCGCTGGTACTTTGCGCAGCAAAATGCCGTGATTGATGCCTTGAGCTGAAAGAAATGCTGCTGCCAAGTGCTCTGTGTCGCCAGCCTCGCCGGCATGTGGACGGAAGACAAAGGTGTTGAACCCACGTTTCTGGCGCCACTGGTTTAGCGAGCACATATTGGCCATTGTAAAGTAGCAGTAATACGTGTATGGCGGGTTCTCGCTAGTGGTCCACACGCGCGGCAGAGGATACTTTTTGTGCATGCGGCGCTCAGGCTTGGACTCATCATCAACCGAGTCAAAACCGACCACGCGCTGGAGGAATACGTGCAGCTTCGGGTGAGACGATGGGTCGCGCGTCACTTCGAATAGCGGGCGGAATATGTTCTCAATCACTTGCTCAAAGTTGTCAACCTGGCCGCCGGCCTTGTAAACGTTGTACAGACGCGGAATTTGGATTAGCCAGCGCGCGTTTGAAGAAAAGATCTTGTGGTCGACGACCCACGCCGCAAGCTTGTCCCACTCGTCAACAGACCGTCCGTAGATCGAGATGCGGTACTCGGCCATCTGGTACTTTGACTGCTCGAGATCCGACGCAACTTCTTTGGTGATTTGGGCAAAGAACTCGCCATCGATAAAGTTATCTGTCTTCATAAAGATTTCGCGCAGTCGCGATTCGCCAATCGGGTTGTACTTGAGGTTGAACTTGTCAAAGCGGTGGTACGCACCCTTGTGCGCATGCATATCCAAAGTGTCAATTGACAGGTCGTAGGCGGTCAGATTGAGTGACTCAAACACTTGGCGCAGCGTCAGCGTCTGACCATCGCGCACAATGACCGGCTTATCGGGCTCGGTCTTAAGCTTGTACTTGATAAAGCGCAATAGGTGCTTCTGGTTCATTGCGCTTGCCAGGTGCACGTGGCCGTCAACTTTGCGCACATTGTACAGATCGCGGTGAGGCACCATCTTGGATTGCATGGTTTCTTCGCGCTCGTTGAGCAGCAAATACAGCTGCCAGCGAGAGTCGAGGTAGCGCAGCCGGCGGTACGTCCATGTCTTGATCGGTCCGTCGGATATTGAATCCAGAACGTAATTTAGATCAACATAGAACTCACGAATAGATGGTGTCTTGCTGATTGGCTCTGCGCCTGATGCGTGGTCTTCCTCTGACGCGTAGACAGCATAGACGCCATCTTCGCCCATGGCAAACACGCAGCCGTCATCGCGCGGAATCGTGCACTCGTTCATGTCAAATTCATTAACAGACGTGCGATGCGACGCACCACTGGTGTCTTTAGTAAAGTTATGCCAAGCCGGCGGGGGTGGGGGAGGATAGATTGTCCATCCAGATTGGTTCTTTGGGTTGCTGCTCTCATGCTGGCCGCTAATCTCCATGTACTTGTCTCGAAGCGACATGCACTTTATCAGCGCATTGGCAATGCGTCGCAGCTCATCAGGACTTTCGTTCATTCCACACAACTCCTCGTCGGTTCCCTTGATGTGCACTCGGCGCATCATAGTCCGAATCTCGCTTTCAATCTTTCGGCTAGTGACGTCATCGTCAATGTCAGGGTCTGCCGCTAAAAGGCTCTCTGCCATATCCGTCAGAATCCCGCGGTCCTTGCTGTGCATGCGCTCGTCAAAAATAAAACATGGGGCTTCGTCAGCAACACTGACCTCTGATGCAGCCGCAGGGCTTTTGCCTGTGCAGCTTGCGCAACCACATCCATCGGCTGTCAGCCCCTGTCTGCATTTGACCATCGCTGCAGCCGCAGGACCCTGGCCACGGTGAGCACTATTGTTGCCGCCTTCAGCTGATTTGGTATCATCCGGCGATGACACCGTAGATTTTTGAAGTGATTTCGGCTGTTTGGGTTGCTTCGCAAAGTAGGCGTTGACAAACGACGGGCCAGCTTCGTAGTTTGATGAGGCTAGCGAGTTATATGTTATGTAAGGATGGGGTGTGCTAGTGCCATGTCTAGATGTGTCTTCTTCTGCAAACTCGTCTCCTCCTTCATCGGCTCTGTTATTGACAGGGCTGCCCAGTTCGTTATCATGTAGATACTCTCGTGGTGATGACATGGTTAAGATATTGAGATAATACTTGATAGAGGAGAGATAGGAAAATCCATCGGATTCGGGGTTGGAGTATCTCAATGCGCATACCACTGATTAGATTAACGACAAATTACCGTTAATTAGCAGTCTAGACTTACAAGGATGTGAAAAAATTTCCAAAAAAATATTTAAATAATTGAATATCTCAACATACTTTTCTTTATTATTGATATCGAGATCTTACCTTTTTATTAATTAGTTTAAACAAGTATTAAAGTTACTGGGTTAAAGGCTATTGTGATCTGCGTTTCATGTCTTAATTGGGCGTCAAAATTGACAAATATTATTTTGCACAGAACGTGTTTACACCTTAAATTTATTTTAATTTTTTACAATACAAAGCCCAACAAGTACACTACTATATGTAAAAATATTAAAATTATATTCTGGTATTTGATGAAAAATAGAAAACAACTAATTATGTTTGATTTTAATACTAAGTCAATAGAGTATCAAACCATGCTAATTTCTAATGTGACTAAATAATTTAATCCAAATTTTTTTATATGCGTCCATCTAATAGCAATATATACTGGCTAACTTTTAAGTGTATTATTTCAATTTTTCATTGAGCATTTTTTAGTATTACAGTAAAAATACTAGTTTTTATTAGGCAAAAGTCCAATTTTAGTGAAATCGGTATATAATATAATTCTGTTTCTGTACATGCAAATGCAAAAAAAAACAAAAAACATTGTTAAAAAGTGCGCAATACGTTGTACGTATTGATAGAATATTTTAGTTTTTTACAAGTTAATTTTTGTTGCAGCTCAAAACAAAGATTATTATTTAATTATATTATTTTTACATTTAAATTAATATAAAAACCGAGTAACATAACAACAAAGTATGTTATAATATAAAATTGCTAGAAATTATTTTTTGTATTATAAATAAGTATTTCAAAATAATTTTAAACAAAAGCGTACAATTTCAGAAACTTTTTTGACAGCCCTGTATATAACAGGATCTTTATGACGCACCCATGTTTTCTTGCAAAACTATTTGTATAGTTTGTTGTAGTGTAGTGATAACTGTAAAAAAGTTAAAATTTACAGTTTACTTTTAAGTTAAAGAAAACCCTTTTCTTAGTGCAGATCGGCGCTAGTATTGTTTTATTATTGGGCACTCCGGTCGTCAACCAAAAAAGGCTGCGTATCTTGGTTGTGCAGCTCTTCAAAACAAAAAATATTGACGCACCATTCAAATTAAGTAAACAGCTTCAGTTTCTGAATCGTCTTCTGGTATAATATTAATTTTATTTAGTAACTTCATATCATTCTTCATTTCAAGATAATCAGCATCTCGTCCAGCTGAATGAGTATCTACATAAACTATGTATGGTTTGTTATTTTTCTTTTTTTGATAAGCGAGATATTCGCTTATTGGTAGTTTATATTCTTTGTCCGTTTCGTGATCAACATTATAGCTTGAAATGTCAAATGAAAAAACCATGTCATTAGCTAAATGCAAATGTAAATTATCCATTATAATATTTCTGTCATAATAAGAAATTATACCTATAATTTTATACATAAAATCATGAACGGTGTAATTACCATCATATGAACCATTTACATACAATTGTAATAATTCACCCATATGTGGTATATTTATATAAATATCCATTTTTACCTGATTGTTCACCATGGTTACAGCAATTAGTGAGATTTTTTTGAATTAGCAAATGCTTATGTTGACATGTTTTAAATAATGGTAAAAAGGTCTTTTTATATTATTTAAAAAATAGTTGCTTCGGCTGATGAAAGAGTATAAAATATGTGTTTGAGTCTAGATTTAAACGTTTCCGTTATTATTATTAGTTTTCTTTGTAATGAGAAACTCGAGAAAACCCCAACACTATCCAAATAGTTTAATAAAAAACAGTTTCTGTATTTTTTTAAATTGAAAGATTAATTATATTCTACAATAGACCCTCGCTATTTATTAAATGAAACAGGATACCACTGAACTACTTTGCTTTTGTACAGTAAAACAATACAAACAGTTTATACAAAACATAACCGGATTCACTTTGCCTGAAAGCAGCGGAAAGAAAAAAAAGGAGTAACACGACTTTATTTTTCGTAAAAAAGAATGAGTTGCCTTTGACAAAAGGAAGGAAGCGAGACTGCAACATTGCTAAGTCAGCCAGTGCGCTTCATTAGGTTAGCGTACTTTGCAGAGCACTGATGCGGAAGTCTGTGGTTGCCAACAATGCGAGCTACAATGTTCCACGAGAATCCCGGAGTGCCCAAGCCTAAATCCTCAACAGCATTCTTTAACGCTTTACACTCGTCCTCCGTCCACCTTGCCGATCGCTTTCGCCTACTCGCACATTGTTCGACATATGCTTTGCGACACAAACCAGGCGTCGACTGCATCGTACATGCCACCTTTCGCCAATCAACCACTCCTGTTTTACTGTCCGTCGCCTCTTTAACAGCCTTTTTTAGTTTCTCCGGGTCTTTGCGTGCTTGCTTCTGCAGATGACGCAGCGACAGACGTGTGCGCATGCGTTCCAATTGGTTTTGCACAAGTGCGCGCGAATAATGCGCAAAATGGCTTTCGATCGTCTGCCCGTCTGTAGACTGCTCGACCATCTTTTCGAGTTGTGCCAGTTCCTGGGGAGTCCACGAAAGAGTAGAGGAAGGTGCTGCAGATCTCTCAAGGCGCTGCCACCGACTGGCACATGCGCTTGCCGACCGACCGGCAAGCTTGGCGGCTACTTGCGGCCACGTGTGCCCGGCGCTCCGTGCCTCGCGCAGCCTTTTTATCTCATCAGACGTCCAGGCAGCCGCACGCATGCGTACGCCGCTATCTGCCTGCGCCTGACGGTCAAGCGCTGCTGCGGCAATGGCACAGTCTGTAGGAGCCACGCCGACGTACAAAGCGGCCATCTTGATCAGATCACCCTCCGCTTGTTCCCCCGAAAGTTTCATAAAGTCGCGTAGCTTCTGCCGTCGCCCTGCGTCCCACTGGGCGGGGAACTGCCAATGGGGAAGGTTTTCAAGAATGTGTTTGCCCAGAGAATCCTGGGCAAGCGCTGCGCCAAGAACTGTGACCAGCGGATGGCCTGCCGCACATGCCACGGCATCCCAGTCGCCCGAGTGCTTGGCTACAAGCTCGGCCAACATTGGTATTTCAACGCTCGCTGGCTTAGCCGGCGCCAGCGACTCTTTGTGCGTATGGTACACCACCATGCATGTGCCCGGTGACCTGTCAAACAGCCGTCCGACGGCCGACCAGTCCACTGACAGGCCGTGGTTGAGATACGTCGTTCGTACGTGCGTCGTTAGACGGGATATCTCAGACTCCAACCAGCGTCTCTGGTGGTGCATAGGCACTTTGAGTACGTGGGCGCGCACCGTGGCCCAGTCGCCGGATACGCCGCTGTTCTGCGCCTCATCGATCAGTCGCTTGACTGCCGTCTGCTGCGCCGCGCCCCATGCGCCCGATACATGACGGCGTGTGATAAGCGATAACCGTGGTGTGATCCAGTGCTGCCGACATCGTCCGACAAACCACGCGAGGGGTACCGTCATTTCATTAATGCTGATTTCTAATTGTATCAGATAAAGCGAAAGTGCCAGTTGTGTTGGACAGAAAATATTGGAATTGAAAGAATTGCGTTTGCTCCGCATAACCTGAAAAATCTCTACGTCTTTTGATTCTCAAATAATATTCGTGTGCTTTTGTCTCTGCATTGCATGTTTTTTACTCTTTTTTTTGTAATTTCTTAATTTTGCTCACACCATTAGTGTAATCATGTCGTCCCAGCAAACCATGCAGGGGCTTCTGACACAACTCCGGACGCTCGAAACTATCCGTCGCGACGAGTTGGCCGCTGTCGAGCGGTTGAACGGTCTAACTACTGACGGTACTGTGCAAATTCTAACACTGGACAATTGAAGACACATAATACATGTCGCACTAACTAAACCGCTTTTGTTTTACTCTTTAGATGACGCTCTAGCGCAGAGTCACATTTCTGCTGCCGCCGAGCTGGCTCTCCAAGAGTGCCAGGCTGCCGAAGACGCCATGGCTATCGTCGATCAGCTTCTGGCGCAGATGACCGGCGCAGAAGCAGAGCCGCTGGCTGATTTGCTGCCAGCTCAGCAACCTCAACAGCTTCAGCAGCAGCAGCAAGAACAACAAAGAATTAAGAAACGTCGGCTAGAAGACCAAGTACACCGTCGTGAGTCGAGAAGTCGCGATCGCGAGCCACTGCGCGACAGGGAGCGTGGGAAGGACCGCTACCGCGAGCGGGATCGTGATCGTGACAGAGAACGTGACAGAGACAGAGACAGAGACCGCGACAGAGACAGAGACCGTGATCGTGACAGGGACAGAGATCGCGATCGCTACCGCGACAGGGATCGTGAAAGAGACCGCGATCGTGACCGCGACCGCGAAAGAGATAGAGATAGAGACAGAGATAGAGACAGAGGTCGTCACCGCGACACAACTGCACCGGCGCTTGCCACAGCAGACGACACCAAGCACGGCGCTCGTCCAATCGCCAAGGGTAGTCTAGTAGCCGCACGTGTGACCACAGCCGCTGCAGCTGCCGCGCATGGTCAGACACCAATTGAGGAGTGGATTTTAGCTACCGTGCTAGGTTACAATTCCGAAAAAGCGCGTTACACTGTGCAAGACTACGACGTTGAGAGCCCTGTACGCCCGACCTACGTACTACCCGCGCGACTCGTGTTGTTTGTCACCTCGGAGGCCCCCGCTTCCGCTCAGTCCTCTGCGCCGCGGCGTCGTCTGTGGGATCGCTCGCGCAACCCCGAAATGTCCTCTGGTCAACGTGTACTGGCCCTGTATCCTCGTACCACTGCATTCTACCAAGCCGAGGTTGTTGTGCCTCCATCTCTTAATACTGCCCCAGCTGCTCATGCCCATGTGCTTGCTGGTTCCGATCATGATGCATCTGCTGCGTCTCCAGATCCCGTGGCCAATCCAATGTACAAGGTGCAGTTTGACGATGACGACGTCAAGGAGGTTGACGTGCCAGCTCACTTTGTCATTCCGCTACCAAGCGTTAGCTGAGCAACAAGCTCTCGTTTATCTTATCAATTTTACTATTCTTTGTTTGAATAATATACTGCGCATACAATTTAAACACCGATTGCTTGTTGTAAGGCATTCGATATCACCAACAGCAAACCAACATCAGCATAAAGCGACTAAAGGGGTGTATTTCAATACGCTTTAGGGTGACAAATCCAAAGTAATTATTTTTGTTAAGAGAAAAAACAACAATTATAAGATACCTCTTCCTCTTATCCACGAGTCTTAAGATGGAGTTTGTACCGTCATGTTTAGTCTCGTACAGTAGAGGTCAGCTTTTCTAGGTTGTATATTCGGCTAACTATGTGTCTTAAAATGAGTGCTAACCTACACTCGGGAAAACGTGTTAGCTAACGTTATGTCTTTTGATTGTTTAAACTTCTGAAATCTCGACCCTTGCATGCTGCAAAATTTTACAGTGCGCAGACGTAATCCTAAAATAAACGAACGAAAGACAGACCTAAAAACTTAAAAAAACCCTTTTCTATATATACGGTTAAGATAGTTTTCCATCTTTGCAAGTGAAAAATGCTAAATTTTTGAACCAAAAAAGACAGCATTGTAATATATATGTATATTTCTCTCAAGTAAGTATTTGGTAAAACTAAAGACATTTTAAATTTGCCGCCACAATTGCTGCATTTCAGGAACGCGACAATTGAACACGCACCATTTCATTCGTGAATGATTGCAGGTCATAGTTTATGCTCATATTGGGTGTATGTGCTTACATATTCAGATTCTTGTTATCCACAGCTTGTTTTTAATATGCTAAGAAAATAACTTTTAACCAGTAATTATAAGCACAAAACGGGTGGGGCAAGGGTCAAATATGTTATTGCTGTCATTGCTGTGATGAGGCGACGACTGAGTTTACAAAGGAGAAACCATGACCCCACTGGGGAAGCATTGTCAGGTGTTAAACCGCACAACAATCAACAGGATCCGAGTATGGAATGGGATTGAGAGAGTGCTATTCTCTGCTTGTTCTGGGGTTAGTAAATTTATTTTAGTTAAATACAAAAGTTTTTGTTAAAAATGCCAGCTGTTGTCTCTGACAGGCGCTCGACAGTCAAGACGCGCTCTTTAGTCAGCTAAGCTGCCGCACGAAGTTGATCAATTATTTCCAGCAACATGTGGTTGTCATTTGCCAGTTCGACTACGCGCTGCTGAAGATCGGTCTCGCGCGCTCTTGCCACATGCACCTGATTAGCCTTGTCTTTCTCCAGCTGCCGGATTCTTGCGTCCTTTTTAATCAAAGTCGCTTTCAAACTGCGAAGCTCTCGCATAAGTTCAAAAACGCGGTTGAAGGAAGCACGATGTTTTCTGGTCATATCCGTCAACTCTTCAGCGTCGAACTGTGCGAATCGCTTGGCCACTGCAATCTCAGCACTAAGATGCTTGTTTTTGAGTTCGGCGGCTCTAGCACGTTCTTTGGCTGCAGCTAGATTGTTAACCAGCTCCTCTTCGGTATCTGACAGCTCGTCGGCGGTATCTGACAGCTCCTCTGCGGTATCAGTCAGCTTCTCTGCGGTATCAGTCAGCTCGTCGGTACTCTCGGGCAGCTTGCTAGCACATTCATTTAACTTATCAGCGCATTGAG
>JANBSE010000323.1:0-12091 GCA_027578475.1 Coemansia sp. RSA 2607
ACAAAGTTGAAAGACGGAACGATGATATATGCACCGAGCTTCTGGCGACCGAGGCCGCGCAGAATAGCTGCAAACACTTGGTTAAGCCCATTGCAGGTCAAAAAGATTCCCGCAACCGGCATCAGCTCGACAACCGTTCCAACAACATCGGGGTCGCTGCTGTAGACCTGACCCCACCACTGACGCCAAATAACAAACGACAGCGTGGTAGCCATGCCGACAACAATTGTCATCACCGTAATGACATGCGACGATATCCGTGCCTGTCGCGCACGGCCAGCACCCAGGAGATTACCGATTCGGGGCGTCGATGTAAAGCCCATCGCATTGGGGATCTGCCCGGACAGCGATACGATATTGATGATAATTGCCTGTGCAGCCAGCTGAGATGCACCAAAGAACGATGCTAAAAGAGAAAGGCTTTCAAACGCCCACCACTCGCCACAGGTTGTAATAACTGCTGGGATGGCAAGATGATAGAACGCACCCAACCCGTGCAGACACTGCCATGTCCAGCCGCCCCACGCAACGCGTGCCTTTTGGCTAAGCATGGTGTATGTCCAGATCCCAAGGAACATTAGCCAAAAGGTGATGGTCAGGTTCAGCGGCGCGCCAATATACCCAAGACCCATTGTCGGTGAGAGGATTAGCAAATAGCTGTTTATCCAGTGAATCGGGGCCACAATCATGATGACAATAGTGCTTGCGCGCATTATGCCCTGTGCCTGGAGATAGCGCTTGGTGCACTCGTATAGCGCCCACGGCAGCACGCCAGGTAGGCAGATGCGCATGTACTGTCCGCATAGTGCTGCAATATCGGCGTCCTGGCCCAGCAGTAGCATCAGCCACTCCATGTTGAGGAAGATAATGCTGACTGGAATCATGTGCAGCATGACGGCCACTACGCCTCGTTGAAAATGCAGCCCGACTAGCGTCTTGTCAGTCGACGCAGTGAATGCGCTTGAGCAGAAGGTGTCCATAGCAGATGCAAAGCCAAGAGCAGGCGCCAGTGCAAACACCCCCGAAACCATGTAAGAAAGGGAGGTGGCAGCCAGCTCCTTGGCACCAAGGTTACCAATTGCAACGAAATTTGCAAAGCCCAGACTGAACTGCAAAAAGTATGTGGCGACAATGGGCACAGACGAAGCTGCTAGCCACTTGAACTCCTGCTTGGCAACTATCCGGTATGGCGTCTTTTTTATTTTTGATGTGCTGAGCAAATAAGAGTCATCCACCGTAGAATCGGTATTGCAGATCGCTCCTGTGCTGTCATAGAGTGTCTCTTGAGAGTCAGTGCGCATGGATGCCTGGAGAGACATGATGGTAGGTTGTTTTATGTGGATAATGTTATAGATACAGTGGAATATAGACGAAGGTATAGAGTAAAGGAGAAACTAAAGAGATTTAAGCAAAGTGAGGATAGGAACAGCAGCAGCCGTGTGAAGAACAGAGTGGGATGAAGGGCTTGGAGTGGAATCGTTCGTCCTGAATTGACATTTTATACCCATCAAATTATGTTGCTCTCGATGTATCAACCTGAGCAGGATCCCCCTGTCGAAGCGCTTCACCACTAGCGCTATAGACTTTGACGACATTGCAACTAAGAAAATAGCAAAGAAGGAGGCAAATACGGAGTAGAAAAGGCCAGACTCGGACATTTGGCAAGCGAAACACACATTTACCGAACCCTAGCTGTCAACAGCATTTTTGGGGGGCTGTTTCATCAATCTGGGGGGATGAGGAGGACAGGTTGCAGCGGCTGCGCTCAAATACAATTTTGGGTAAAATATTCTTGACACGACAAAAAACATCGCTACGCGACTACCGAGATGCATTGTCATTGTTGCCTTGAACTAAAAAAAATGGGGATACAGTAAATACACATTTTCAACAAATCGCTTGTGCGCATGTGTGTGTCCTCTTCGCACCCCCTCGTCGCGCAACTGTGCATCAATCGATAAACCAGAATAATAATGTGCGTGAAAGAGTATAAAGACGACGATGGGTAGAGATAGTGGGTCTGAAACAGCCACACCAGAGTAAAAAAAGTGATTATTTAAAGGGGGTGGAAGGAGTCACGGGTGGGAAAACGGGAGATGAAAATCATTCTGCCAGATGACCTCGCGTATACGCAACTCTACCCGTTAGCGACAAGAAATGCGTGTTATTGGCATAGGTGACATTTTGGATTGCAGACTGTGTAGAGAAACGCTCTGTTAGCTTGTAATACGAAAAACGTACCGCATATTAATCGGCCAAACCAACTTTTGTAGAAAATAAAGCCTACCCAAATTCATTACGTGTATAGCGCAAGTTTCTCTACAAGCACGGAGATGCATAATCCAGCTATATACAATTACTTGCTCATGCACACACATTTTACGCCGTTTTTTTTTTAAATTGCTTCACAAGTGCGCTCGTTGTTCTTTTCCCGATTGCACTAATGCCATGTGGAACATGCCAGATGAAACATTGTTTCCAGCACAGATACTCACATTTAAACACAATGATGTGTTAGAAACACACAATACACACCAATTAAAATGTCAAGCAACATTTATACACGCTTATTAAATTACTGTATTGTTTGTAGCGTACTTTTTAATTTTAAAGATTAGTAAATTTCGCCTGCAATCGTATCATCGACATAGCCTTCGCACAAAATACCGTTTTTCTGGACGCGCGCAATGCATCGGCGCACTTCATCATCCCAGTCTATATATCTAGTAACATAGGTAATGTGAAGTATACATACCGAAAGCCAACCGCAGCACAATCCAATCCATGCGCCTAACGACTCCATCTGCATGTGCACACCGAGATACAATGCAAGTGGTATTGCGATACAATACTGACCAATAATTAGATTACGAGCACCAACTTTCTGATGACCAAGACCACGCAGTACAGCGTTTTGGACCGTGTTATGTCCATCAAAGATAACAAATAGGCAACCGACGGGCATAAGTTTTACAGCTTCCCGATAAACAACAGGATCCGTAGTATACAATGCCAACCACCAGTTACTAAAGTTCATAAAGAATATGGTTCCAAGAAGCCCAATGCAAATAGCCATTGTAGTAGCCAATGCTGCTGTAATGCGTGCCTGACGTGGCTTTGCTGCTCCAATTAGATTACCAATCCGTGGGCTAGCTGCAAAGGATATACCGTTACTAATCTGGAAAACGAGGGTTACCGAGTTTAAAACAATTGTGTGAGCAGCAAGTTGAGTTGAACCAAAATAAGAAATCAAGACCGTTGTAAGCTCAAGAGAAAACCAGGATGCGCACACATTTACGACAGCAGGCAAGCCAAGCCTATAAAATTCTGACATGTTGTGGAAAGCTTCTAGTGTAAAGCCACCCCAAGTTTCTCTAGCTCGGCTGTTTAATGTATAAAATATTATGCCAATCAACATCAGCCATTCGGACGCGACATTGACAATTGGTGCGCCAATAAAGCCAATGCCGTATGTCTCTGAACGCACAAGTATGTAGCTGTTAATCCAGTGAATTGGAGCCACAACCATGAGAACAATGGTTCCGGCGCGCATAATTCCTTGAGCATGCAGGAAATGTTTAAACGCTTCAAAGAATGACAGGGGCAAAATACCAAACACTTGAATCTTTAGGTATATGCCACATAGATGAGCAGTGATAGGTTCTACTTTGAGTAATATAAATATAGCCTCGGCATGCCACAAGATAGGCGTTGCCAGTATTAGGTAGGTGCAAACAGAAATCAAGCCACGTTGGAAGTGAAATCCGACTTTAGTCTTGTCGCTTAAAGCGGTATATGAGTTGCTACAGAATGTATCCATAGCAGACAATAATCCAAAAGTTGGAGAAACGGCGACAAGTATCATAAAACTAACTGAGAGTGACATTGCTGCAAGTTCATTAGATCCAAGATGACTGACAGACATGATGTTTGCAAAGAAGATCGAATACTGCAAAAACAAAGTTACAACGACAAGCGATGACGAGGAGAGCATCCATTTGGCTTCATTCTTAATTTTATCGATTGTAGTGTTAGAGGCGACACGTTCAATAGTTTCAAAGGTAACATTAGAAGAGCATGTAGAAAGCAGTGGTGTTGCCTCATGGCTGTCACCTGAATCTATATTTTTGATGGGTGTATTTTGACAAGTCATCGTTTGTAATAATAATATGAATACGAAAATAGAAAAGGGGAAATATGGAAATGTAATGAAAAATAGAGATTTAACGAAACAGACTAATGCTAGTAAATTTGAAGCAATATCTACTAAAAAAGTAGAATGGAAGTATATATTTAAAGTGCATTTGTAAAAAAAATAGTTAGACAAGGAACAAATGGTAATAGAAATCAAGAAGTTGTAGTGCAACCCTGTTTTTTGTTTTAAACATCAACAGCAGACCGACTAAAACCATTGGATTTATTCAGAAATCACAGGTGTTCTACTGCCTTGATCTCTGTTGCTTTGAAGTCGCAACAGACACAAGCGTACCTCATTGCTCCAGTCTATCATTAGGAAAAAGTAGGTGAGCTGAAGAAAGCATGAAATCAGTACCCCAGAGCATGCACCCCACCATAGCCCAGCAGCTTGCATCTGCAGACCGTATCCAAGATAGAGTCCCATTGGTATAGCGCAGAGGTAAAATCCAAACAGAAATATATTGGCGCTAACTTTCTGACGTCCCAGTCCTCGAAGAATTGCACTCAGAACCGCGTTTAGACCATCACCAACTAGAAACACGCAAGCAACAGACAAAAGCTTTACAGTTTCGCGGGCAACATCAGGATCGTCGGTATAAACTGAGATCCACCACTCGCCACATGTAACAAGAAACACTGTGCCGGCCACGCTAATTAGTATTGATGCTAGAATCGACATGTGTGCAGCTACTCGTGCCTGTCTGGGTTTGGCGGCACCTATCAGATTACCGATGCGAGGACTTGTAGCATAACCGAGACCGTTACTGGCTTGGAAAATAAGGATGACTGTGTTGAGAACAATGGCATGACTTGCAAGCTGTGTTGCACCAAAGTACGAAATGCTGATAGTCAAGAGCTCGAACGCAACCCATTCTGAACAGACAGTAATCACGGCAGGAATAGCCAGCTTGTAGTATGCGGACATGTTGTGAAATGCCCCAAGTGACCATCCACCCCAAGCCTCAGTGGCCCGGCTGTTGTACATAAAGACCATGACACCCAAGAACGTGAGCCAGTTTGAAATGGCGTTGACAATTGGCGCACCAACAAACCCAATGCCGTAGGTTGGTGAACGCACAAGGAAAAAGTTATTAAACCAGTGAATCGGAGCAACTACCATAACAATGACCGTGCCTGCGCGCATAATTCCCTGTGCTTGAAGAAACCGCTTGGATGCCTCAAATAAAGATGATGGCAATGTGCCAATAATGTGTATTCTTAGATACATTCCACTTAGATGCGCAATTTCTGGTAGTTGATTGATTGCCAAAAGAATCCGCTCAGCATTCCACAGAATTGGGGCAACAATGAGCAGATGCGTAAACACTGCAATTATTCCTCGTTGAAAGTGGAATCCAACAAGTGTTTTGTCTCGAGATGCTGTGTACGCCGTGCTGCAGAATGTATCCATTGCTGAAAGCAAGCCATGTACAGGTGCCATTGCAAGAATCCCCATGCAAGTCAGGGCAAGCGACATTGCTGCTAGCTGGGAAGCACCAAGATGGCTTACAGCCATTACGTTAACCGCGTAGAATGATGATTGCAGAAGCAGCATTAGCGTTACAAGAGACGAAGATGATGCAATCCATCTAATCTCGCCTTGAGATATGACCAAATACGATTCGGCAGAGTCGCGCTTAGAGATTTCAAGCTCTGTTTCTGAAGGTGAAAGACTAAGAAGCGGTGTTTCTTCGCTGCTGTTTGAACAGTCACTTTCTATGTTTGCTTCAATCCTAACGTTTTCCGTGCGCTCCTGAGATGACATTTTTACAGCTTAAATATAGTTAATATAGGTATATTTGAGTTAGAGATGAAAAATAACTCTGCAAGATTTGCATAGTCAAATAAGTTGCTGCTCTGAGCCGGCAATGGCCGCAGCAGTTGATTGACAATTTTTGACATCTGCACTCAGCTTTGTGTAAAAGGTGCCACATGAAACGGGCAGAGGTAACAATAGACTTTTTAACAGGTGTAGCTGCAGCCATATCAGATTAAATACTCTTTATATTAAAATTCAGAACTCTAATTAAAATTAGCAATATTGGTGTAAATAGCGATAAACTTGTTGAGCATATATGCTAAAAAGTATCTATTTCATGAATCCCGCACTCAATTTATTTGTTAGAGTAGTTGTTCGGATATTTTCTGCTTGGAATAGATTTTCCATAAGAAATTGTACCGGATACTATGGTGAGCGTTGTAGTTTCTAGGATCTGACTAACTCAATTCACCAAATCTGCTCAGCCTTGTCAATCACACTAGTAGGCTCTAAAAGATGTTTAGAACCTACATCAGCCATTACAAAATATTTCACAAATCTTCTATTCATACATGCGGGAGTTAAACACCTACTCTATAGACCCATGTGAAACTCGGGTTTACAATCGCTTTTAATGCGTACTGGGCTGAAGAAAACAAGATTACACGCATGCAAATGTGACCATTGTCAGTTTTCGGTTCTTTTCACTTGAGGTTTAGGGTCAACACTTGCATAAAATTTCTGACAAATCCAAAATTCCCTTTATAATGACATCTGTTTGGCTTTACTTACTACCGGCTTATTCAAAAAAATCTTATTGACTAGCAAATATGAACACTAGCAACAGCAGCATTAACACCCGTATTGTTTTGCGCGATTATATGCCCAAGGGTGTAACATCGGCGTCATATTTTAGCGTTGACGAGAGTCAGGAAGCTCCTTCTCCTGACTCACTTGTTGATGGTCAAGTGCTTGTCAAGGTCTTTGCTCTATCGATTGACCCACATCTGCGCATATACATATTAGCTTCAGAAGATTTGCCTAGTCTGGCTGATCCAGGTCTGCTTTATCCGCTGGGTAAGACATTCTCGAGTATTGGCGTGGGAACTGTTATTGCTTCAAGAAGCAACAAGTTTTGTGTCGGTGATAGGATTCGTGGATCTGAGCTTCCTTGGCAGAAACTTGCAGTGCTTAACGAAGGCTCGATTGAAAAACTTCCAAGTGATGCGTCCGTCTCACTTCAGGACTATCTAGGTGTCCTAGGAATGCCATCATTCACGGCATATCTAGGCGTGGTTACTGTCGGAAAAGCGAAAGCAGGAGAGACTCTACTTGTTTCTGCTGCATCGGGAGCTGTTGGTCAGGTGGTCGTACAACTCGCGAAAGCCCGCGGATTACGCGTTATTGGCGTTGCTGGGTCAGACGAGAAGACTGCTCGAGTCAAGAGCATTGGTGCAGATGCCGTGATAAACTACAAAACCTGCGGCGACTATGCGCAGGCAATCAAGGAGGTGGCTCAAGAAGGAATTGATATATACTTTGATTCCGTTGGCGGCAGCTTTCTAGACGCTGCGCTTCTCAACCTCAACAACAGCGCTCGGGTGATTCTTTGCGGTTCGATGACCACATTTGGAGCAGATAAAACTGCGACTTACGGCATCAAAAACCTAGACAGTCTTATTGTCAAGGAAGTGACTATGAAAGGTCTCTTTTATCTCCCGCATATTCGAACCCAGGCCGAAGCCGACTTTATCCAAGAGACAACTCGTATGGTTAGCCAGGGTCTGATAGATTTCAAGATTGATGAACGGGTTGGGCTTGAAAACGCCCCACAGGCACTGGTTGATCTGTACGAAGGCAAAAACTTTGGCAAGGTCATTGTCAGACTTTGATTTGTTCTGAATTGATGGTGTTTTCTCTTTTGATTAAACACAAGACTAATGTCCTTTTTACAAAGGCACGTGTGCCTTTGTCTGAAAGTGCAAAGTGATTTTACTTGCCATGCTGTTCTTTTGCTCTCTTACCTTTACTTTAAACTCTAGCTTGCTTATATATTAAACTTGTACATATTTTTACAAATAGCTTTACCCTTGTTATCTGTCTGTATTTTTTTTCGTCTTGCTCTTTCCTTTTCGCTTTCTCTCCAGTTCTCCAGTAACACATATACCATCATACTTCTCTACTAGCAGCCATGTCTCGTCGGCCAACAAACAACACAAACAGCTTTTTTGATCGACAGGTACAGAAACAGGCGCAGACACAGAGCCAGCCTGAGGGGATTGACCCAGAGCATATTCCTGGCTCGGAGGATTACCCTGCATCGACGGTTTCACGTTTCGGGTTGTGTAAGCAAAAGATTGAGCACATTTACAGATATCTCGAAAACCATTTCAACGTGCCTCAGGACAACCTAGGGTTGGTGTCCGAGTCATCGGGTTGCACTGCAAACAGCAATACAAAGCCTAGTCCGCCCAATCTTTCCCGTCGCCCACCTGCGTCTCTACCCCAGACCGAGTTTGTCGATGTCACTGCGGAGGAAGGAACTAGCCAGGAGAGGAAGGGCAAACATACGCAGTTTAAAACGCTGCGCAGACCTAGAACAGTAGCGACGAGTGGCAGAGAGCATGTTCTAGCCGAACATCAACATGATGAAGGAGTTCAAAAGCCTGCTCAACTTTGTACTATTCGAGTGCTCCCGCAGAGCCTAAAGGATGACAGACGGCAGCAACAGAAGGGTCTGGGCATATTCAACAAGGGCAAAGCAGTGGCATCTGCAATATCTAGAACGGGAGGTAAGTGTTGCTCGGTGTAGAACATCATGGATTTCAAGGGGTTTTTTTTTGCTCATGCACTTCTCAATGATTTTTCTTTATGCTGGTATATGTGCCGGCGACATATATATGCTGACATGATGAATTGCCTAATAGCTCTATGCGTTCATTTGTCTTTTCTGTGCCGAGCGTCTTATTGTGAAGTCATATGTCTGTAATTATTGCTACTGAAACACTTCTAATTTCGATTGCAAAATGTACCCTGTGAATTGCTATATTGACATACAATAGGTATCGCGTTTTCTGAAGCTGAGTTTCTAGACACGGCACATGCTGAGCGTGCTCGACTGGATCAGCTGGGACACGATGCAGGCGACAAAAGCGGAAATGCTACACATCCAGCATTGCAATATGCTTCTGCAGATGCGACCAACAACAACAGCAGCAGCAGCAAGGGCAATAATCATAGCAATACTAGCAGCGGCTGCGGTAATAGCAACAATGATAGCAGCAGCCGTCTAAGGCGTGATAGCGGCAGCAGTATGAATGCAGATAGCGAGCACTCACAACAGCTTCGGCAGTTATCTTGCAGGCAACCGCATGTTGGCAAAGGCTCCGCAGACAAAATTAAAAAGAGCAGCAGCAGCGGCAGCAGTAGCAGAACAAGCTTTGAAATTGCTAGCTCTCACAAAAAGAGCAACAGCGATACTCAGGCTGCTACAAATGAACACATGTTCATCTCTGCAACCGACATGAGGGAAACCAGCCGCACGCATTGTTCAGAGGTTTCATTTAATTTGGGTGAGAATGAGAATAGGAATAGAGAGAACCAACACCACGGCACAAGTTGCAGCTCTCCCATGGACACTGGTGCACGAGACAGATCATCTGAGCTCTTGCCATTGTACGATAACGTGTTAAATCCAAGTCTTGTTTTGCAGACAAACTTTGCCAGGTCACTTCTTATGAACTCGATATCAGAATGCCTGAATGAGGATGCCCACCAGGACATTCCACCTATGCAAAGAGGTGGAAGCACCAGCGACAGCAGCCTGGATCTGGACGTCAGCATGCTTTTTGAAGGGTATGGCCCAGGCGTTGCTGATACGTCGTATAACATATTTAACAATCACAACGAATCGCTGGATGGTCTGTCTGGAATCAACAGCAGTTTCTTTACTTCACAGGAAATTACCAATCATCGTTGCCTGGGGGAGACAACAGTATCCGACCTTGGCATCAGTCGCTACGGAAACCCATACAACTCGAGCTACCAGGCACACACTATTAACCCAGATGTTCAGCACAGTTGCGACACGCTGCCTGAATATGCGCCAACATCAGCACTTCCACCAGCATATTCGCGTTCAATGCATGGTCTGTTGTTACATCCGCATATTCCTGCAACATTCAGTCAGACTTGCTCGGATTTCCATAATGCTAGCATGTCACGCGCCAACGTACTTCCAACTGACAGCTCAAGCATTTCGCCAAACCGTAGCTACTCTCGACATGGTCAACAGACACGAAATGAAAGTATCATTCAGAACACGAGTGTGGTCACCGACAACCGCAGTGGTCTCAATGACTTTACATACTATCCTCGAAAGATGATCTAGAGTGTATTAAATACAAATCAAGGTGCTTTTGGTTAAATTCTAGTCAGTGATAATATAAACATGATCCAGGCGGTTGTCAGCAAAACCCCAATTACTCCTAGATATACATATCGTCTCTTGGGTATTCCGCTGAGTTGCTTTGTATCAAGCTGGTTATCTGTCGATTTTTGCAAATGCGCGTCGGTGTACTCGCATAAATTAACCTCGCAGTCAGACTCTGTTGTTTCTAGTATAGCGATGCGCATCTTTGTCTTGTCATTAGCATTAACAGAATGAGCAGAACCATCGGTGGTCTCGTTAAACGTTGTGCCCTCAAGTATATCCGAATCGCTCTTTGCATACGGGTTTGCCGAGTTTAGCAGACCGCCGTTCATTTTCTTATCCAACACAAGGCTGGCAGTGGCAACTACCAGCAAAAGTACCGCAAACGCAAACAGACTCATCAGGACGGTGTCGTATCTGTTGTGGTCTGCATCTTGAAGCAGTCCGTCAAGCATTTCCATAAGAGTTACGCTTGCAAACTCTGCGGAGCGGATTAGTCCCAGAGCAGCACCAGCTACCTCACCGTTGTCAATGACTAGATTCATAAGCGAGAATATTGCTGCCGGGACGATCGACCCGCTAAAGTTCATCATTACAAGTGAGACCATGATGGGTACCTTGCGCACAAATGTGATAAACAGCGCGGCCAGGAATACCAGCACGGATCCAGCTAAAAACAGATTGAGACGATGACCTACGCGATTGATCAGAATCCCGAGAGAAATGTGGAGAACTATAGGAATGATGTGAAGGTACACAAACATTTTGCTAGACTGGGCTCGCGTGTATCCCCACTCAGTTTCCATCATCTCTGGTATGACTTCGTGAAGCGGAATGAACAGCGTCCCTTGTATGCTGATACACAAAAGGACATGCCAGTATGTTTCGGGAAGAGCTGCCAGGTTGAAAAACAGGTGGCGACACTTGGACCATGCTCGGGCGAGAGGACTAGACACTGTGCGTTCCG
This sequence comes from Coemansia sp. RSA 2607, assembly GCA_027578475.1. Taxonomy (NCBI): domain Eukaryota; kingdom Fungi; phylum Kickxellomycota; class Kickxellomycetes; order Kickxellales; family Kickxellaceae; genus Coemansia; species Coemansia sp. RSA 2607. The sequence continues at coordinate 11,356 of JANBSE010000323.1, forward strand.
AAAGTGTCAACAATGACTGAGACGTACCATTCGATACATGCTTGGAGTCTGGTCTATCAAATCCGGTATCGCACCTTAAACGACCGTCTGTCGTGCTCCCTTCCTTTTCGGCTGGTGACAAGCCTATGCCGGCCGCCTTGTCTTCTAAACACCTAGAATCTGCCGTATCAGTGGTAGATTTGGTAGTGCTCATCTGGTCAATCTCGCGACTGTAGTGCGAGTAATGTATAAGCGCGTACACACCGAAGCATAAGAGACCGAATGCCGAAAGACCAGTCGCAAGCCAGAACGGAATGGTAATATTGGCGTGCCTACTCAGAATTGCCGTGACTGCGGCAGGGCCGGAGAATGACATTATCCCACCGATGGTTGACGCACAGCCAAAGGCAATTGGAAGTTGTCGACCTTTGAACCACTTGAACATGATGACCTCCCCGACCAAGAGCACCGCACCGCCTCCGGTGCTGTATATGGCACGTCCGACCAGAAAAATACTTAGTCTTTTCGCACCAACGGCGATTGCACATACGCCATTGCCAACAAGAATAAGCGATATTGCTACTGCGCCGGCAAGTGGCTCGCCCATTGTATCGATCAACAGCCCAGCTACAAATGGTGACACAGTGCCGATAACCCAAACCATGGAAATTACAGATGCCCATTGGGTATTGTTGATGTCGAGTTCCTGCTTAAGTGTGCTTTTAAGCGGCGATAGCAGCGACGAGCCCATGCGTTT
>JANBSE010000324.1:0-12089 GCA_027578475.1 Coemansia sp. RSA 2607
CTGTGGAAGGGCGCAAAGGCCGGGGACGCGAACCTTGGCATCAAAAGGTGGCTGGCTAGCGCGCGGTTGGGCAGCGTGGCGTGCGGCGGGTGGTCAGAGGAGGGTCGGCGCGATTGGTGCGCGTGCAGGAGTGGGGCGGCGGCGGCGGCGGCGGCGGCGTGTGAGAGCGTGCGGCTGGCGGGGGATTGTTCTGCGGGAGCAAAGTCACGGGCGGCGTTGAGCTTGTCATACACGGCCCTGGCTCGCGCCTCTTCGTGCTGGTCGCGTGTCCTCGACGCGTGCTGTCCAGGGTTCTTCTCACCCTCGTGATGCTGCTGTACGTGGTCCCGCCTCCGGGCACGCGGGCGTTCCACATGATTGACATACCTGCGGGCCAGCTCTTCAGCAATGGCCAGGACGTAAACCCCGCAGTCATGGTCATTGTTCTGCTGCGGCGTCTGCATAGACTTAAAGTAAAACCCATCCTTCGCACGGGGTTCCAAGACGCGAAGAAACCTTCCGGCGGCGCGCTCAGCAAAGGCCCTGTTGTGACTAGCGATAGAGTCGTAGTGGTAAAATGTGCGCGTGGGGCGACAGTATACGAGCAAGGACCAGTGGCTGCGGGAGTTGAGCGGCACCAGGATGAGCCTGCGGTGGCCGCCGAGTTCCTGGGCCAGCTGCGTGGAGATCATATCGGTGTCGCGCGAGCAGTTGGCGGTGGAGATGCGGTAGGCTGTGTATGTGCCGAGGAACAGCACGGCTCGCGTGGAGTGGAACTCGCGGCGCTCTAGGAAGGTCCAGTAGAAGTTTATTATCTCGCCGGTCAGCCAGCCGGACGGTTTCAGCGAGTCGTAGTCGGAGCTGCGCACCTCGGCGTTCTCGAAATCGAGCACCACGGTGTCGCCGCTCATTTGCAGGGGAGGGTGTGTGTAGTTGAGAAATTATGAAAGTACAAATAAATGAATGAGAAAAAAAGTAGGGTGGGTTCAGTAGAACAGGGGGTCTTTGTGGCCGTGCGTGGGATGTGGTGTTCTTTGTGAGTGTATTTTTTTGCTTCACCCTCTGGCTGAAACCAAAAAATGGACAGTAGCGCGAAATCAGCGAGGAGGACAGAGGTGTGCATAGCCGGATGTGCAGGGTGTGAGTATAGTGCTCAGGCCGGGGATTTGGATTGGATTACAAGACGGTAGATTAAAGTGTAAGATTAAAGTAGCGACTAGGTGGTGTAAAGCATCGCAGGGCTTATCCGGCCACGGACCTGCCTCGATGCAGCCTGGTGACGGCGGGCGCATCGGCATCCCTGACCTCCTTATACGCCGCAAGCTCACTCCTCACCGAGGCCAGCTTGAGACGCAATGCCTCGCGGTCCCTAGCCGCTTCATCGCGATCCTTCCTAATCTGCAGGATCTGCGCCTTGAGCGCCTCGACGTACCGTATCCTCTGGCGCATATTCGTATGACCTCCCTGGGCGCTCAACACCAGGTCGAGATCGCGGTACGCGAGGGCGTGGTGTTCCTTGAGCCACGTGATCTGGAACTGCGCATGCTCAGCCGCCAAAGCGCGCTCCGCCTCGCAGTCCGCCAGCTGCGCTCGCAGCGCCCGCAGCTCGTCCACCTGCTCAGCCATATCCGCCTCGCACTGCTCCAGCACCCTGCGCTGGCGCTCCACCTGGCGCGCCAGGGCGTCGCTCTGCCCCGCCATGTCGGCCGGCAACGCGCTTTGCTCAGTTTGCTCAAGCTGCTCAGAAAGCTCTTCGACCTGTCTTGCCAGCGAATCAATGTGCGCGTCCCGCAGGGCGCAAGCGTCCTCGGCCCGCACGCGCACATGGTCGGCGGCGGCCTCGGCGGTCTCCACCAGCTGCGCATGCACGTGGTGGTGCCGCGCCTCCTCGGCGTCCCGGCACACCCGCATGCTCTCACAAAGCGCCAACACGGCGCCCGACATGTGCGCACGGTACTGACGCCGCACACCAGCGGCCACTGCGGCCACCTCGTGCGCAATATCGGCAGAGGACGAGTGAGGGGAGGTAGGCTCCAGCACGAGGCGCTCGAGATCGTGCGCCAGCTCGGCCTCGGCGTCCAGCGAGTCGGCCGCAGCCTCCGCGGCCTCCTGCAGCTCCCCGTACAGCGCCCGCGCCTCGCGCACCATGTGCATGCGCGCGTCCTCCTTCAGCGCCAGCAGATGCTCCACGTGATCCAGCGCCACGGAGTACAGCGCCTCGCGGTGCTCCAGGCGCTCCACACACTCCGTCAGCGCCTCGCGCTCCTCTTTCCACCGCACACGCTCAAGGCGCAGCCGCTCGCCCAGCACGTGCACCACCCCGGCCCAGTGCTTCACAGCATCCACGGCGTCCGCGGGCTGCGCCAGGGCGTCCAGCTCATCGGCCAGCTGCGCCAGACGCTCGTCGCGCGCACGCACGTCGGCGTCGCGCGCCTGCCACGCCGCGCGCGCGTCGTCCTGCGCCTCCGCCGTCTGCATCGCCAGCGCCTCACAGCGCTCCGCCAGCGCCGCCGCCTCCTCGGCGTGCGCCGCACGTGCGTCCGCCAGATCCTGCACAAACTGACGCTCGCGCTCACGTGCAGCGTCCTCCAGCGCCCGGCACGCGTCGGCGTGCTCTCTGCGGGCGTCCTCGAGGTCCGCACGTGCACGACGCACATCGGCGGCGTCATCGGCGGCCTGCTGCGCCGCCGAGCGCTGCAGGGCGTCCAGGGCATCTCGTAGGCGGAACCCGTCCTTGTGCGCGGCATCCAGCTTGGCCAAAAGGTCGCTGCGCTCGGCGGCCCACTGGGTCTCCAGTTTGTGCACGTGCTGCGAGGCCTCGCGTGCCGCGCGCTCGGCCGCCGCCTGGTGCTCGGCCAGCTGCACCTGCAGCGCGCGGTAGTCGTCGGCGGCCGCCGCCAGGTCCGCCTGCGCCTCGTCGTGGGCGTCCTGCGCCGCCCGCTGGGCGCGCACCAGGGCGCCGCGCAGCTCGCTGGCCTGCGCCCGAGCGTCCAGCAGCTCCGCCGCCGCCTGCTCGACGCGCCGCTGGGCGTCCGCCAGCCGCCGGGCGTGTACCCCGTCGGCCGTCTGCACGCGCGCATCGAGGTCGCGTTTGATCTCCGCGTACTCGGCCTGCAGCCCGGCGATCTCGTCGTGCAGCCGGGCGCGCGTCGCCTCGCGCTCCTCCTCCAGCCTCTGCACTTCGCCGCGCATCTCGTCGTTGGCCGCCTGCGCCGCACGCAGCATGCGGTCGGCCGCCCCGGCGTCCTGCGCCTGGCGGCGCTCCAGCTCGGCCAGCCGCACGTGCGCCGCCTTTAGCTCGCCCTCCACGCGCGTCTGCCGCTCGCGCGCCGCCTCGGCGTCCCCGCGGCGTGCCGAGCGCTCCGCCTGCACCTCGCGCTCCAGCTGCGTCGCGTGCACCGTGGCCTCGCCCAGCTCCGCCATGTACCGCGCCGCAAGGTCGCGCGCCTCCTGCAGCGCCACCGCCGCCTTGCGCGCGTCCTCCAGCGAACGCTCGTCCGCCGCCCGCTGCTGCCGCGCCGCCTCCGCCAGCTTGCGCGGGTACTCGTGCGCCGCCATCGTGCGCACCTCGGCCGCCAGCAGCTCCTTGTCGCGCTCCAGCCGCCGCACGCGCTGCTCCAGCTGCTTTGCCCGCGCACGTGCCGCGTCCGCCGTCTGCTTGGCCGCCGTCAGCGCCGCCGCCGTGCGCGCGCCCAGCTGCTCGGCTGCCTCGGCACGTGCGCGCTGCGCCGCCTCCCCGCGCACGCCCCCCGCCGCTACCGGCGGCTGCACGCTGTGCTCGGTTCGCGCCGCGCGCTGGTCCTTGGCGCGCAGCTCCGCCTGCAGCCGCGCCACCTGCGCCCGCTGGTCGCTGCGCTCGCGCTGCAGCGCGCGGATCCGCTGCTCGGCCTGCTGCAGCCGCTCGTCAGCCGCCCGCAGGTCGCGCGCGCTCTGCTGCGCCTGCGTCTGCACCATCTGCTGGCTGCGCTCCACCTCGCGCCGCATGCGCGCCTCTTCGCTCCGCACCGCCGCCGTCGATACAGTAGTGGTGGTTGTTTCGTCGCTGCGCGCCTCGCGGAACCGCGTGCCGTGGCTCAGGAACCCGTACTTTTTGTATGTGTTCTCGGGCGACACCACGTCGTATGTGCCCGGCGGCGGGATATCAGTGTCGACTATCGTGTGAGTGAGAGAATAAAAAAGGGGGTTTAGTCTCCGTGTGTGTGTGTGTTTAACAGTGTACTGTGTGCAGCGCTATATCACAGCTTACCGTTGCTGAATATGTTGCGTCCGCCTGCGTACTGCGCCATTGCTATGTGTGCGCTGAATTCAAAAAACGTATGGAATGCGTGTCCTCAAGGTGTCCAAATCAACAATGTAAACGAATCCAATTTTTTTAACATAAACAAAGAAAAAAATAAACAATTCCTCAGCAATCAATCAAGATGATCCGCATAACTGCCCACCACCGTTTCCCATCCATCAAACAATAAACAACCCCTAAAAAACCACTGACACACACTCACTTACGCTTGCATTATTAATACCACCCCCCAACCTCTCTTCATATATATGGACCGCTTCCCAGACGTCTCTCGGCTCGCCAGCTGGTCAGCCAGCACCACCAAGCAGGGCTTCGGCGTCGCCAACCTGCTCGACGGCCGCGCGGACTCCTTCTGGCAGTCCGACGGCACGCAGCCGCACTCCCTGACCCTGCGCTTCGCCAAACGCCAACCGCTCCACACGCTCTCCCTCTACCTCGACTACGCCCGCGACGAAAGCTACACGCCCTGCCGCATCCGCCTCCTGGCCGGATCCGGCCCCCACGACCTGCAGCTCCTGGCTGACCATGCCTTGGACGCCCCGCCGCAGGGCTGGGTCCATCTGCCGTTTGCCGAGGGCGCCGCTGACAAAGAACCGGTCTGCGCACACTATGTCGCCGTTGAGCTGCCACAGAACTATGAAAGCGGCAGGGATGTCCATGTTAGGATGGCCAAGATCTTGGCCCCACCGCCCAGAGACGCCGCCTTCCGCAAGGACAAAGTCATGCCCTTTTCGTCGCCCGAGTTTTCCATGTACCAAACAGTGAGGTAGTAATATGTTTATGAATATAAAAGAAAATGAAATAAAATAGGAATGGATAGAGTCAGAAAACATCGTTCATTACGGCTTTTTTTTTCTTACGCCTGCTCGCTGCCGAACGGGTACTCGAATGCCTCAGGCACCGCAGCCTCTTCGCCGCCAGTCGCCGATGCACCAGCCGCGTCCTGGGCCGCAGCCACTGCCTCGTCCTCGCTGTCAGCCAGCGCACTGGGGATAAGCTCCTCTGCCTCACCCGCCCGCGTATCGCGCACCACCGTCACGCCGCCCGTCACCCTTCCGCCCTTGACAGGCACGTAACGGCTGCCGCTTGGCCACTTCATGTACTTTTCCTGGTACGGCAGCAGCCTTGTCATGTTGCCTACGCCAAACGGTGCGTCCGCCGCCGCAGCCTTCTTGGCCGTCGCTGCCGCTGCAGACTTTTTGCTGCCGCTCTCGTCCACGTCCATGCCAGAGCCCTCCTCGTCCTCCTTCTCACCAGCATCTGCAGCAGCAACAGCAGCCGGGGCTGTCTCCTCGCCCGCACTCTTACCGCCAGCTGCCGCACTGCGCCTGACCTTTGCTGTCGTCGACAGAATCGCCGTCGCAATCTTCGTCGGCGCCTGCACCACCGCCTGCTCTACCTTCGCCGGGTACGCAAACAGCTGCTTGCGCGCGCTGCACGTGGCCTCCAGAACAGGCGCCCGCAGACTGCCGTTGACCGCAATCAGCGCCGTCGGCCGCAGCGCCAGCGCCAAAAAGTGGCCCAGCGGGAACCAGCTCCAGAACTGCGTAAACAGAAGCATTCCACCGCACGCTGGGGCGCTCAGCTGCCCCGCCGCCGTCGTCAGCCCAATCGTCACGTTGCGTCCGCCGGCGTCAATGATGCCCTGCGACATGGCTGCGCCAAACTTGCTCACCACCTCGGCGTTCTTCGTCTCGATGATCTCAGCATACCGCCGCCGCACCTCGGCCACCTTGGGCTCATAAGCCTCGTTCTGCTGCATCAGGATAAACGCCAGCGCTATCGACGCGCCCTCCACCACAAAGTCCACTGCATCTTTCAGCATAGGCTCTAGAATCGCCACTGCTGCAGGACTGCCAGTGCCTGCACACGCTATGCCAAGCGCCAGCGCAGATCCCACACGCACGTGCGGGTTGAAGCTCTCCGACAGAAGCTCCACCATCCGCGGCACCTGCTCAGGGCTACGCAGCAGGATAAACCCAAGCCCCGTCACTGCCGCCCGCCGCACGTCGTCCTTGACGTCAGACACCGCCAGGTGCAGCAGCCTGCGGATCGCTGCGTTGTCGCCGGTGCCGCAGTACGCCATCGTAATTGCATGCACAGCTCCCAGACGCAGCAGCGCGTCCTTCTCCTCCAGCAGCCTCTCAATCAGCGCATCCGCCTCCTGCTTGCGCCCAAACATCACCAGCCCAATCCCCAGCGACAGCGCCCGGATAATCTTCTCGTGCTCCGTCTCCTTGGCATACACCAGCATGTCCCTGACCGTCGCCTCATGTCTGCTGCCCATCATCACCATGCCCAGAGCCAGTGCCGCCGCCTCGCCCGACACTGCGCTGTCAGAGTACAGCACGTTCATCAGCGCACGGCTCATCTCCTCGCTGCCAGACCCCATCCCGGCCGCTCCCAGCCCAAGGCACGCGCCGTGCTGCAGAATCTCGGCGTTCTGCCCCTGGTACGTCACCAAAGCGTCCTGCAGGTACGAAGTCACCTTCTCTGTTCCATGGCACGCGTGGATAAGCCCCAGCGCAAAGAACGCACCACCCTCGCTAAATGGCGACGACGATGTGTTGTCCAGAGGCAGATACGGCTGCAACAAATCAAATCCATGCTTGATCTGTCCGTTGTGGATCACGCCCAGCGCCGCAGTGGCTGTAAACTTTGCCCAGCTGCTCGCGCGCGACAGCCACTCCAGGTTGTCACGTAAAAAGTTGTCCACCGTCGTGCCTGCATGCATAAACGCATTGGCAAAAGTCACCGCGTTGTGCGCAATCGACACACGCGAGTCCATCATCTTACACGTGCGGTTCAGAATGTTCATGTCCGTCTTGTTGTTGCGGAACAGGAACTCGAGGTAAAGCTTGAGCGTCTCGTCGCCCCGCAGGATAGCTGCTAGCCGCTTAAGAGCACTGTTCTCTGAAGCGTCATCTTCCTGCTGCTGCCCTGACTCAAGCCGCATAATAACCGCACGCGTAAACTCCTGCGTAGCATTAGCATTCAGGTCAAACCCAATCTGATATGCAGACAACACGCGCTCGCTGTCAGAGCCATCGCCAATCAGCTGGCCCAAAATCTCAGCAGTCTTGCCTGGGCTGTTCAGCTTTGATAGGCACAGGCAAATTGATTCGTAGTCAGGCTCTTGAAACTGCAGATGCACCTTGACCAACAGCTCCAGCACCTGTGTCTGCACGTGGATGCTGTTAATCAGATCGACACAGTCCTTCTGCACATACCCTAGCAGCGCCTTCGTGTCGCCGCTCGACAGTGCGCGCTCAAGGACATCCAGTCTCCGCGCCTCAATCGATATCCCGACTACCTGCCCATACTCCTTCGTCTCAAAGCATCTCTCAAACATGCGCTCAACAACAGCTTCCAGCCTTTTATCAATTGTCAATCCCGAATCTGCATCCTGCTGCGCCCGCAGCTCGATGTACTTATCAATCGCATGGTTCACAATGGTCTGCACGTACGTCGACGACTCCTTCAACGAAAACTGCTCGCCAGCCCCAAGGGCAAACGAAAGAGCGTCGTCAAACTCGCCCAGATGAAAGTAAATCTTGGATGCAACTAGTGCGGCTAACTGCCGGTGCTCAAAAGTCTCATCTTCGTAGAGAATTTCAATTTTCGAAATCGAGTCGGAGATTTCTGTCCAGAAGCGGTCTGTCACAAGGTCAAGCTGCGCCAGGCCATAGTACTGCAGCTCGCGCTCCTCTTCGTCAAGAAGTGACAGGAGCCCGCCGGCTGAATTAAGCGTGTCGAGCTGAACGGACATGATTTGAAGGAAAGAAAAAGCGTGTTTATAATAAAGGCCGATACAGCAAAGAATAAGGTACTTGATGGCAATAAGTGTGTCTTCCTTTTGAGAGTAATAGCCAAGAGTGTGTATGTATGAAAAAGAGAATAGAGGCAAAAGGGGATAAAGCTACCAAGGGCAGGCACAAGGCTCAATGCTAAGCAGCTGCTTACGTTTTTGCCTCTCTCCATCACACGCATACGCAATCGCCACAGGATCACCTAGATCAGATCAGATCAGAAGTCATTTTTAAACGCCTAGTCGCTGCAGCAAACAAGTCTGACTTTTTTGTTAAAATTGAACGCGCTGTTTGTCGGGACAACAGGACACAACATTTTCGGATTACACACATACACTTTTTTTATTCGTTTGCGCACTGAAATGGAGGATTCGCAATACGATGAGTTTGGAAACTATATCGGGCCAGAGTTGGACTCTTCGTCGTCTTCAGAAGACGAGCAGCAGGACGTCGAGGAGGAGCAGACCGATCGGATGCAGCAGCGGCAAGCTTCGGCGTCCCCAAGTGATGCAGAAGACGACGAAAATGCCGAAGAAGAGTCTTCAGACAAGGCGCAGAATCTAATGGCAATGATGCGGCGTGTCGACATTGCCAAGCAGTCACCGCAGACGCAGCAGAATCAAATAGTGTTGCACGAGGACAAGGTCTACTACCCTTCAGCCGAGCAAGTTTTCGGCGAAGACGTCGAAATTCTGGTTCAGGAGGAGGACGCACAGGCTTTGGATGAGCCGATCATTGCACCGATCAAGACACGCAAATTCACAGTCGGCGATGCTGACGACTTGCCCCAGACCACATATGCCAAAGAATTCCTTGTGGACCTCCTCGGTCACCCCTCCTTTGTACGAAACCTAGCAGTCGTCGGCCACCTTCATCACGGTAAAACAACGTTAGTGGATCTCCTAGTTGCAGCGACGCATGAGTGGAGTGAATGGGATGTAGCCACGCCAATCGGCACACCTGTTGTCAAGATGGCCAAGCCCAACCAGAAGGCGTTTGGGTTTACAGATACGCTCCAGCTCGAAAGGCAGCGTGGCGTCAGCTTGAAAACTACAGCAATGTCGATGGTTGTGCAGGACTCGCGTGAAAAAAGTTGGGCGTTCAACATCGCGGACACACCTGGGCATGCAGACTTTTTTGACGAGGTCGAGGCCGGGTTGCGGCTGGCCGATGGCGTTAGTCTGGCTGTCGACGCAATCGAAGGCGTGATGTCAGGCACCCGGCGAGCCATTGCCTCGGCCTTGCGCGAAAACCTCCGGATCACCCTAGTAATCACCAAGATCGACCGCCTAATTCTCGAGCTCCGACTGCCACCCGCCGACGCCTACCACAAGCTACGCCTAACGGTCGAAGAAGTCAACCAGGCAATACACTCTCACCACACCGATCACCCGCGCATCTCGCCCGAACGCGGCAACGTCTGCTTTGCCTCTGCCTCCTACGGCTTCTGCTTCACCCTCCACGCGTTTGCGCGCCAGTATACGCGACGCTGGCAGAACTCTGTCGACCCGCGTGAACTAGCAAAGCGTCTGTGGGGCGACGTGTACTACAGCGCGGAGCGCAACGCGTTTGTTCGCAAACGAGTGGATGCGAATGCACCCAGGTCGTTTGTGCACTTTGTGCTTGAGCCGCTGTACAAGATGTTTGCTCATATTACTGGCGAGGATGCGCCAAAGTTGCGTCCTTTGCTTGAGTCTCTGGGCGTAAGGCTGCGCGCAAAGGATTATGAACTTAATGCTAGAATGCTGTTGCGTCGGGCGTTCGGCCAGTTTTTCGGTCCGCCCGCTGGACTTGTTGACATGTGTGTGCAACAGCTGCCTTCACCGGTGGTCAACGCCGAGGCCACTGCTGCCCGTCTAGCGGCAGATACCAAGGGGCCACTGGCTCAGGCTATTACTGCCTGCGAAGCAACTGGGCCGCTGGTAATTGCCGTGGCCAAGCAGATTGCCGCAGCCGATGGTCAAAGCTTCTACATTCTCGGCCGCATACTAAGCGGCGCTGTCACTGATGGCATGAACGTGAGAGTGCTCGGCGAGAGCTTTGCCGATCTCGATGCCGACGCAGACGACGAAGACGCAGTACCTGCCACGGTTAGCGGTGTTTGGCTCTCGTGCGCACGCTACCGCATAAGCGTCTCGGGGCTGGCTGCCGGTTCCTGGGTTATGCTTAGTGGCGTTGACTTGTCTATTGCAAAGACCGCGACCATTGTCGACGCAAACAACGGAGTTGTAAAAGCGGCTGTGCGCAGCCTGCAGATGCCTAAGGCTGTTGTGCGCGTGGCTGTTGAGCCTGCAGTGCCGTCAGAGCTGCCCCGCATGCTACACGGCCTGCGTGGCATTAGCAAGACGTATCCGGCATCACAGACGCGTGTAGAGGAAAGCGGTGAGCATGTGATACTAGGCACAGGCGAGCTCTACCTCGACTGCATTCTGCACGACCTGCGCCGCGTGTATGCCGAGATCGAGATCCGCGTGGCTGACCCCGTAGTGTCTTTCCGTGAGTGCGTCTCGGAGACATCTTCAGTGCGAGTCTTTGCTGACTCGCCGAACCGCAAGAACCGGATCACACTTATAGCCGAGCCACTTGATGCCCCGATTGTCGAAGATATTGAGCAGGGCGCTATTGATCCGCAGTGGTCGAGCCGCCAAACAGCGCAGTACTTTGAATCTACGCACGGATGGGACATTTTGGCCGCGCGGTCAATCTGGGCGTTTGGGCCGGGCAGCCTGGGCACCAACATTCTTTCCGACGACACGCTTCCTGCAGACACCGACAAGGCACGGCTGCGTTCTGTGCGCGACGCGATTCGTCAGGGCTTTCAATGGGCCAGTCGCGAGGGTCCTCTGTGCGACGAACCAATGCGCGCCACGCGTTTCCGTATACTCGATGCCACGCTGGCCGACTCAGTGGTCCACCGCGGTGCTGGGCAGATTGTCCCGGCGGCTCGTCGCGTCTGTTACGCTGGTTTCCTGACCGCCGAGCCGCGTCTTATGGAACCCGTCAATGTTGTCGAGATCCAAGCTCCCGCAGACTGCGTCTCTGCAGTGTACACGGTGCTGGCGCGCCGCCGCGGTCATGTCACGCAGGATGCGCCTAAAGCAGGCTCGCTAATGTACAATATTAGCGCACTGATTCCGACTATCGATGCTAGTGGCTTTGAAACTGACTTGCGAGTCTACACGCAGGGCCGCGCGTTCGTCCAGCATTACTTTGACCGCTGGCAGCCAGTGCCTGGAAATCCTTTGGATAAAGATGCTGTGCTGACGCCGCTGGAGCCAGCGACAGGTTCTAGCCTAGCCAGGGACTTTATGCTCAAAACCAGGAGGAGAAAGGGTTTGGGTGACGATGTTTCGGTTGAAAAGTTTATCGATGACCCAGTGTTGCGAGACATTATTCGTTCATTTGAGTAATACAAATTATTTTGTTATTCTACGATTAAAGTCACACATTGCGAGTATTTTTAATTCCTGCACTTTATTATAGATGTGCTAAATTAAAAAAATTGTTGGATAAAGTACACTTTATGCGGTGTTTTATTTTACAAAGCCAAAATTGGTATAATAAAAATAATATTTCCCACCAGTTGAATGAAGATTTTTTTATATAAAGCTAAGAATTATTTGCAACATTTACTCTAATATTTATTTTTTGTCAGCCAATTCACCGTAATTTTTAAATATTTATTAATGGATTATGTAAACCTCTGTATACATCGCTCAGTCTTGGATCTTTGTCAGGATTCACAGAAACTGGGAACGTATCGGTTCTTTATTTTGATCAAAAAGGTCGAATCCATGCTTGTCCACCATATATAGGATATATTAATGGTAATCAGTTACGGTACGTGGCTTATTCAGTACTACAAGAAGATGGTACAAGAAAAGACAAATTTTATCTGTATTATCCTGAAGGTCATGATACTAATTGGGTACCATTCTACGAAAGTATGATGGGTGCTGTATATAATCTTTTATTGAAATATCTAAGCGATAATATTGAAT
>JANBSE010000325.1:0-12087 GCA_027578475.1 Coemansia sp. RSA 2607
CTGATGGCGCGGAAGATGTGCGGCATCATGATGTAGTACAGTGCCAGGATGAGCGGCGAGAACGTGTTCTGCCAGATAGTCGTCAGCGTGTTGTGCCGCGTGAAAAAGTCTGTCGTGTTGCGCCACAGAATCTGGATGTTAACTGCACTGCCAATGAACGTCAGCGCAGCGACCGGCCAGAAAGCAATAAAGCAAATGACTACCGAAATCAGCCGCGCCATCCACAGCCTGCTGAGGCGCTTGGATTTTGGCATCTGTGCATTGCTCCAGATAATGTCTTTTGGATGCGGAGCCATTGATACCATCGCCGGACCCACGCTTTTGAGCGACCGCAGCGCGTCGTGCGCCATCTGCGGCGACGCGTATGACACAAATCCAATGCTGGTTGCCTTGAACGTCTCGGTCTCGAGGCGCGCTTGGTTGATGGTTGACTCGAGCGATTCTATTTCAAGCGTGTAGTGCTCGATGGCATCAACTTGTGCGCCGGCAACCTTAATCTTTGGCCGTGGTTTGCTCTGATAGTCACCGGCAAGGTACTTTGAAAGAACCTGCTCGAGCTTGCGCACGCTCTGCTCGTGCTTGTCGACGAGCTCCTGCAGCTCTCCAATCTTGCGTGCAATTGAGACTTGCGTGGGCATCGTGCCAGACGACCGCGAGGCAATAAACGAGTGCAGCGCATTGTCGCTTTGCAGGTCAGGCGGCAAGCGAGAGACCATGATGGTGCGTGACTGCAGCTTACGCAGATACTGTGGTGAGGCAAAGTAGTCCTGCTTAGCCCGCGCATAGTGCTTGTACTCGCGCACGATAAAGTAAAAGAAGATGGCTGTGAATACGTACGCGGCGACGACGTGCAGGGCAAAGACATTGAGGTTCGTAATGTGGTAGAGCGTGATCCAGAGGAGCGCAAACTCCTTCAAGTTGCCGGTGACGTTCTCGTTGTTGCCGTTTGAAAAGTTGACCGGAACGATAATGCACATGCCGAGAAAGCCGAAAATCCCCATGAGCCACATGCCCAGCTTCATGAAGCGCAGGAAGAAAACCGAGTCGAGGTCGACCGTGTCGAGCAGAAAGCGCTCGTCTGCGCGCCACAGGGGTGCCACCCATTCAAAGAGCCCCCTGCCGATTTTAGGTGGCCTGCGTCTATTGTCGATAAAGACATTCAATATAGCGTTGTTGGAAAAGGAGAAACAATGCAGATACAATAGTGAGCTGTTAGCATTTCAATCGTCAAATAAATGCGTTCTATATATTCTAATAATATCATACTTACTCGTCGTTTTGCAGGGCCTTGTAGCGGCGGCCGTACACACGCTGGTTCTTTGGACGCAGGAAGACAAAGACGAGGAAGGCGCCAGCGCCAATTCCAACGTTAATGCCGACCTGGTACAGGAGACCAATAATCGAGAGGTACTGCTGTTTTGTCTGTGCGTCGTCGGTAAAGATACCGGCGATGATTTTTTGTAGCGTGTCCTGCGAGGGCACTGACCCGTTTCGCAGGGCAGCCGACATGGTCTAGGATGAAGGATGGTTAATATGGATGGAAGGTGTGTATGTTATGTATATATATGTGAAAAAAAAAACCAAGTGCCTGGAACGAAGGCAAGGCGGGAAGGAGGGTCAATAGAATAAAAGAGAATTATCGAAGGAATAATGATGCAAAGAAGAATAAAAAACAAACAGTTTGAGTGAACAAGGAAACTCAAGCTGAAACTAACGATGAAGCGCTCGTGCAAAATAAAAAAAAATGGAAAAGGGAGAACCAAAACCTATTTTTAATGTGGGCCAACCAAATAAAAATAAGAAATTAAGCTGACGAATAAAAGAGAGGGAGACTGGCTATAAAAAAGTGACAAGACTGTTGGGCCCAAAAGGACCACGTTATATACTTCGCATAGCGTTTATTCTTGCTGCAAGCACTCTAAACAGAGTGCCTTTTGGCATAGCGGCTCATTGTGTGGGCCCTCTCAGTCGATGCATGCGCGTGCGGACATATGCTTGCTTCCACTTTTTTTTTTTCTCAAGTGTGGTCCAGATTGACCAATTGCAGGGCTGCTAGACTGGTGTGGCGATCGCGCTTGTTGACGGTTGGATCTGATTAATTGCATCACGTGTGGAGCCCAATAGCGCAAGCGATTTGGGGCAAGTGGTAACAGCTGATGGAGCCAGTGTGGCGAGTAAAAATGATAGTCCACATATTTATTACTAATTATATACACAATTATCAATGGAAACGGGCAGCAGAGTCGAGTATCTGCGCTCGCTCGCGTCCAAAGCAGTCGACACGGCAGTCGAGCTGCGGCTGGCACAGACGGATCCGCTGGACGCCAGCGTGGTTGGCGTAGCAGCCGCCCCGCTGATTGCCGAGCTCAGCGACAACGACGCCCAGCATCAACGCGACGTCGAATACGCCCTGCACACATACGTGCTTCTGCTTGTGCAGCAGTCCGGCGACACATGGTACCCACGGCTACTCGCACTCGCCGACATCGTCGCAGTGCTGAGCGACGACGGCACAGTAGACGGCAGCCTTGCATTCACACTGCTTGAAGAAGCCCTGGACACACTGAGCATTACGCAGGCAGGTCGCGTATTTGCGCACATTGAGCGACGCGCACACACGTTGTGTCGCGGCGTATCAGCGACGGGTGGCAAGGGCATCGTAATGCTGAGAATGTGCAACGCCCTGCTGCGGCGCATCCCGCAGGCTACGATGGCAGAGCTTGCCGGCCGCGTGCAGCTTTTTGTGGCAAACAGTTTTACCCTGTCGGAGCGCTCGGGCGTTAACTTGCGAGGCGACAGTGACACGACACACGTCGCCAAGGCGGATGAGGACGATGACGATGAGGTGTATCAGGCGTTCTGGCTACTGCAGCGCTACTTTGCTGACCCGCAGATGCTGACCACCGGCGAGGCAACCACCAAGTTTGTCGAAGCGTTGCGTCGCACTCAGGAGGAGTTCCGCAGCAGCAGTAGCGGTGCACGCACGGCGGCGGCTGTCACACTGGTTCCCCAGGGCACCGAGACACTGCGGCATCTGACAGCACCGGCGCTCCTGCGCATGCAGCTGACCGACAGTGCAGTCAAATGCCAGGTATTAGTTCAGGCTATCGTGTTTCTCCGCCACGTGCTGGGGCTATCAGGGGCCGCGCTTGAAAAGCTGCGCGAAACGGCGACGAACAAGCTCGTGGTCTCAGGGTTTGCCCTGGAGGACAGCGAGCTTGCGCAGCTCAATGATCTCCACCGCAAGGCAAACAAGCAGCTTTTGAGCGCGACTAACGACCGCGGGCTGTTTAGCCGCACCGTGCACTTTGTCATGCTCAGCGACGCGCGCTGGCAGCGATGGAAAGCCGAGTCGTGCCGGCCGTTCGAACCATCAACACCCATTGATCCGGCGCTGGTTGATGAGATGCAGCGTGCTGCACGCTGTTTCTTGGCCCACGAAAAGGTAGACTTTGCGCCAATGCAGCAGCATGCAAACGGCAACAAAGCTCTGGACGGCGCCGGGGTCGCATCGTGGGAGCTGCCAATGGTGACGGCCGACGACGTTGAAGGGCTGGGCAGCGACGTGCTCGGCTTCGGACTCCATGCAGCTATGCGGCGCCTTGACATGTACTGCCGCGACGACGGTGACTACGACCTGCTGACGGCTAGTGAGCAGATGCGCGCTGATCTGTGCCACTGGCGCGCACTACGGGAGGCGGTGCACGCCGACATGTTCCGGACGGTCGACCCTGCGTCTCGTGCCTTAACTTCCTTGCGACCCAACGCTGAGCATTCGTCAGCCGATGCTATGGATGTCGAGCTAAAGTAACTCCGATTAAAAGAAACAAGTAGATATGAAGAAAAAAACTGTATTACCGTGTAGCTCTTTAACACTCTTATTTACTACATGCGGTTACTGGCTCTTGGTGTGGTATCCAGGCGAGCGCATGTGGTCAGTCTGCAGACGGATATGCGATGGTAATTCAACAGCACGTGCCTTCTGCAGGAAGCGCGAGCCATAGACGACCAGTGCAATACCAATGGCAAAGACAGAGAAGAACACAGCGGCGTGAGCCAACCCGTCGAGCTCGCGGAACAGCACCAGGCCGGTCAGCGTCGCCACGACGTTGTACGTAGCAAAGAACACCGGCTGGAACTCCATTGCCGAGTAGCTGCCGAGCGCCTGCTGCCTAAAAGACTCCTGGCCAACCACCGACAGTGCCAAGCAAGCGGCCGCTATCATTTGCGGTAGCGTCAATCCTAACAGCAGTGGCCGGGCCACCGCCGCACCGCTGGCGCCGTAGAACGCCACGTCAGCCGGATTGGGAATCCCGCTAAAAGCCAACTTGAGACGCACAAACATGGTCAGCATTTTTGACGCCATTACGTTCATCGACCCAAAGATAGCTGCCACCAGAACATACATGAACAGCGACCGGTGGCCGCGTCGGATCAGCGTGATCAGCGCTGCCTGCACCACGTACAAACCGCCGAACACCTTTAGAACGCCTGACTGAGATACCACTTCGACAAACTGCACAGCGTCGGCAGCTGCTGAGCGTCGGGGTGCCACTAGAAGCACGCAAGCAACGCCCAGACTGATTATCGTAAAACCATACCGCTGCTGTGCTGTGATGCGCTCGCCCAGAAACCGCGACGCCAAAAGCACGCTGACAACCACTGACACAATGCCTAGAGGCGCCACCGCCGATGCAGACAGGTATGACAGCGCCACTGAGTTTCCAAACATCTCGCCGCTGTAGTTCAACAGCAGACCAGTGACCCATGCGGCGCTTGTGTACCGCGGTCGCGGCCCGTCTGTCTTCTTTGTCGTTGCTGGACTACCGGCAATGATGCCGTGATTACCTGTGCCATGCGATACTGATGAGCCACGCGCTCGAATATCGACGGTCGTTGCATACATTGACGAAGATGCTCCCGTAATGCTGGTACTACTGCTGCCGCCGCCCTCGAGGTACAGCGCTCGCGTGTTCTCCCACTCGCGCTGCAGCTTGTTTAGCCCGTACTTTTGCAAGCACTGCCCAGTTCCAATTACAATGTTGCCCAGCAGCGCCGCACTCAAGCCAAAAAGATAGCTGCTCATCCTATGAAGAAATTTAAAGCCAGAATTTTAAGTGAATAAAGTGAAAACGAGTTACCGTGTTCTCACTGCTGCCCCCTGTCGTCACTGCCGCATCTCATCTGCTTACCACGTGACAACCCTGTTTGCGATCAATTAATCAGTCGATTCGATCAGAGAAAAAATTTCAAAAGTGGCCCATTTCTAGCTTCTACCATCAAGCAGGAAAAAAAAATTATTTTGCTGCCTTTAGCAGCTTCTCCCCTCTTCTAGTTCCTCGACACTTGTAGCTTCACGCTTTTCTCTTTATTCACATTCATTCGTCGTGGCCATGTCCTCCATATACAACTTTAAGAAGATTGCGCCTGTGCCGGAGGCTGGGGATTTCCTGGACATTGTGCTGTCCAAGACCCAGCGCAAGACCCCCACTGTCGTGCACCCCGGATACAAGATCACGCGCATCAGACAGTTCTACATGCGCAAGGTCAAGTTCACACAGGAAACTTTTGACGAGAAGCTGCATCAGATCCTGACGGAATTCCCTGTCCTCGACAATGTGCACCCGTTCTACGCTGACCTGATGAACGTGCTCTACGACAAGGACCACTACAAGCTTGCGCTCGGCCAGCTCAACACGGCCAAGCATCTGATCGACTCTGTCGGCAAGGACTACGTGCGTCTGCTCAAGTTCGGTGACTCGCTCTACCGCTGCAAGCAGCTCAAGCGCGCTGCCCTCGGTCGTATGGCTACCGTGATGAAGCGTCAGAAGGACTCGCTCAGCTACCTCGAGCAGGTGCGCCAGCATCTCGCGCGTCTGCCGTCTATCGACCCCAACACGCGCACTCTGATTGTCTGCGGCTACCCGAACGTCGGAAAGTCGTCGTTTATGAACAAGGTTACACGCGCTGACGTCGACGTCCAGCCCTACGCCTTTACAACCAAGTCGCTGTTTGTCGGTCATATGGACTACAAGTACCTGCGCTGGCAGGTGATTGATACTCCTGGTATTCTCGACCATCCACTCGAGGAGCGCAACACTATTGAGATGCAGTCCATCACCGCCCTGGCCCATCTGCGCGCCTCCGTTCTGTTCTTCATCGATCTGTCAGAGCAGTGCGGCTATACAATCCACGATCAGATCAGCTTGTTCCACTCAATCAAGCCGCTTTTTGCCAACAAGCCGACGCTGCTGGTATTGTCCAAGACTGATGTCTGCACGATCGACGACGTGCGCCCTGAGGAGCGTCAGTTGGTCGAGGCCGCTGTTACTGACGGCGTCTCGCTTTGCCAGCTCAGCTCTTACCACGAGACCGGCATTACCGAGACTCGCGATCTGGCCTGCGACAGGCTGCTGCAGCAGCGCGTTGAGATGAAGCTTAAGGGTAACAAGATCTCGGGTGTGCTGAACAGGATCAACGTGGCCCAGCCCGGTCGCCGCGATACTGTTGAGCGCCCTGCACACATCCCTGAGGCTGTTTTGCGCCGCCGTCAGCAGCAGAACGGTGCCGCTGGCGACGATGAAGACGACGAGACCATGGGCCGCGTGCTTGAGCGTCATCTCGAGGTCGAGGGCGGAGGTGCTGGCGTCTACAACGTTGATCTGAAGAAGCACTACATGCTTGCTTCAGACGAGTGGAAGTACGACGTTATTCCCGAGATTATTGACGGCAAGAACGTTGCCGACTTTATCGACCCCGATATCGAGGAGAAGCTGGCTGAGCTCGAGCGCGAGGAGGAGAAGCTGGCAGCCGAGGGGCTCTACGACTCGCCCGACGAGTCGATGGACGAGGAGGAGCAGCGCATCCGCGATACCGCACGGCGCATCCGCCAGCGCAAGCAGATTATCGCCCAGACATCGCACATCAACGACGTCAACCGTGCAACGCTCACCGCCAAGGCAAAGGCAGCTGTCAGCACGACCGAAGATTTCTCCGAGCATCTTCAGCGTCTCGGTCTCAATCCCGATCTGGCTGACGAGACTGCACAGCGTGCTGGTCGCAAGCGCGGTCGCTCTGAGTCGCGCGACCCGGCTGTCAAGATGGCTCGCTCGTCCAGCCTGGCGGCACGCGCGGTGTCGGTTATCCGCGACCGCTCGGTTATGGGTCTCAAGGATGAGCGGTCACGCGTGGCTACTGAGAAGAGCAAGAGCATGTCGATGCGCCGTATGAACCTGATGGCCAGGGCGGGTGAGGCTGACCGTGCCATCCAGAGCAAGAAGCCCAAGCACTTGTTCACCGGCAAGCGCTCGATCGGCTCGAACGACCGCCGCTAGACAGAACACAATATTTTTCTTTCTACAAAATTCTATTTTTCTCTGTTCATTTCCTCTCAACTCTCCAACTTTAAACAAAGTCTGTTACTGCAAACAATTCTTTCATTTTATTTTATCTGTACAAGTTTTGAAAGTGTCCGTATGGTGCGTGCACACAGTTTATCTAGTCAACGTCCATGGTTGTTGATGGTGAAGGAGATGGTAACCGAGACTGTGCCATTTTGATGTCCTCATCAGTTTGGCCTGCTGATACTACTGCTGATACAGGTGCTTGGCAGACCGATGGTCTAGGGCTGTACAAAACCAGTGCACCTGCATTGCTGCCCTGATCTGCACTTGCCTTATTTTTTGCTTCCTGCAAATACGCGTGCGCCCGCAATGAGAGCGGCATATCGATCACCCGGAATTTTGGCAGCACATCCTCTTCCTCGTCGTCATAGTCGTCATCGTCATTTTTTCCACCGTTTTCGATAAGTTTCGTCGGTACAGCATCTACTTCTCGTATACGCTTTGCCGATACTAAGTCATCGACGCCCTTTCGCTTTTTACCACTCTGTTCTTCAATCACGGGAGGCGCGGCTGTCAGGGATGGCACCGGTTTTACTGCAATCGGTGGTGGCGTTTGCGACTGTACACCAACAGAAGCTCGCAAGCGCTTCCGCTCGGGTGATATATCTTGGACCAGGGGCCGCTGCTCTGGACCCACCGCTATTGCATCGTGCTTGCGCTTGCAGAAGACTTGCTCCATATATGTATAAAAAAGACAAAAAAGAAACCAGAAGAGTAATGTAGAATAATAAAATCGATATTCGCGTTTTTTTTTCCTTTTATACAAAAGGTTTTGTTTCGAGTGTGACGACAGAGTGGAATTTTGTCGAACCTTTCCGTAAATTCCACCCTTTTGTGATCAAATTATAGAATCAGCTTTACACTTTTTGTGGCTTGGTTTAGAATGCAGATTTCCGAGAAAAAACTCTACAGAATTGTTGTGGCACCGATTGTGCAATAGCCAGCCATATGCTTGAATACGTATACATAGATGATATAGCAACTCTAAAGACATCTGTGATACTATTCAGAGCTCTTTTTATAGCAACATGTGCAAAATCTATAAATACTGGGCACAGTTGCAAATCTCATATTATACATTCACTCCTTCTTTCAATATACATACATAATAAAAACTTTACAATGAAGACTCTTTCACTTGGTACAGCTATTTTTGCACTTGCTTCAATTGCCTCTGCGCTATCTGACCAGGAGAAAAACGCACTGACGAAATTCAACTCGCGGTACCACCCAGAAGATCACAACGTCGCTACGCTGATTACCGAGCTATCCGAGTACTCAGTCAACGCCGGCCTGTCATCAACAAAGGCAAAATTTGATCAAAAGCAGTATAGCGCTGCGGGCAAGGATCTTGTTGCACACATTGCGTCTATCAAGTCAGACCCCCTTGTCCAGAAGGGAAAGCAGTATTCGATGCCGTACATGATGCTGAATGACTGCGTAAACGAGCTGCGTTCCAAGGTCTAATTACAAATAATATATCATCAAAGTCTATACGGGCATGAGAATGTTTTTTCTCTGAATCATCAACATGTTGTTTGGACTCGGTGAACCAGAAAATCTTTTTTTTTACAAAATTTCCAATAAACCGGCATTTAAATTCGCGCTGTTTTGCAGCTGGATGCGATGCATTAAATATCCTGTAGAAGCGGCGAAATTCACCATTAAAACTTGACACAAAATATTTAGTATAAAAATACGGTTATTTGCTACTTTTACTCAGCGTTTATACATGGAACCCCTTCTATTGCAACATTTTTTGATAAACATGCGTACAGTTACTTTACCTTTGAAACATTTACCTACAAGCCGCATCACGCTCATTTGCCGACACTTTGGCATAAAGTCCACAATACGTGCCCAAGAGTTTATGACACGGCTAGCAAAGCAGCACAAATCCGAACCGCCCGTACCCAAGCCAGAGGACGCACTACTTCAGACCATGCCACGTGAACTTAAAACGCCAATTTCGCCAATGCCTATTCGCGCTGACACAATGGACCACAAGTGGAACACGCATGACCTTGAGGCTCTTGACGTTGGACCCACCAAGCATCGGATCCCCGACCGTATCAGCGACAAAATCGCTCTATTAGCTGTGAAGAGTGCACGCAAACCCACAGACATTTTCTTCCGCAACAAGTATTTGCACCGCTCAGTCATGCTTGAGGTTGTGGCTGCAGTCCCTGGAATGGTTGGCGCGCTGATTCGCCACATCAAGTCGCTGCAAGGCATGCGCCACGACGGCGGGTGGATTGGCCATCTTTTGCACGAGGCCGAGAACGAGCGTATGCACCTGATGACATGGATGGAGGTCGGCAAGCCTGTGCTTTGGGAGCGTGCCCTGATTGCAACTGTTCAGAGCGGATTCTTTGCCGTGTTCTCGCTACTATACATGATTAGTCCGCGTACTGCTCACCGTGTAGTTGGGTATCTTGAGGAAGAGGCCGTTACTTCATACACGCACTTTTTGAGAGAAATTGAAGAGGGCCGCATTGAAAATGTCAAGGCGCCCGAGATTGCTATAGCGTACTGGAACCTGGATCCGCAAACTGCTACTCTTCGCGATGTTGTGCTTGCAGTCAGAGCAGACGAGGCCCTTCATCGCGACACTAACCACCACTTTAGCGACCGCATTTTTGCCGGCCGCGAAAGCTTGTTTGAGGATATGGAATACAGGGATAACAAGCCATACATCAAGTATTAATTTGATCCATTTAAATTTCATTTAAAAAAACCGCACATTTCTCGCCCCAGAGGCATCGGCATTTTTTTTTTACAAAACGACATAGTTTTTTATGTAAATAATTGTTGATTGCAACAACTCTTAGGCAGTAGACATATTGTCTGGCAGTATATGTCTTCCAAATTATTTATAAATATTTGAATGAATGAATGGAGCAGAAAAATATTTACAAAAAAGCGTTGACTGAAGGAGATATATAAATACACTATATATTACATTTTAATTCTTATAAAAGTTTGTATCCGTGCTATCAATAAAAATTGAATCATTGGATTGTCTTATTTTGAATACACTGTTGATTAGTAGCTAATTAATAATGGGTACAATTTGCTTTATGGTTGAGCTTGATGAGTATTGCCAGAATATACTTGGTACAAATAGTAGTTATTTTTTATCTGAAGCAAACTATGATACATTAGTAAAAGATTTTATTCAGGCATGTGGTATTGAAAACTACAATAATTTTACTCTAGTTGTCTCCTACTTAAACTGCATCAAAGAATTTAGTGAACCTGCTGATTATGAAAAGTCTTTAGAATATTTTAGACAACAAGTTGAAAAAGACGTTAATGATAATTGGTGTAGGGATTCTAGTTACTATACAATTCGGCGAATCAATAAAATACCAGTTACGTTTGTGAATGAATATGATATTTATAATCAAAGTTCAGGTTGTGAAATGTTATTTCTTCGACTAGTATATAAACCAGAATCAACTGGTGGAATGCAAGATGCCAATTTACTTAATATGAAAGACATATATTACGATGCTCAAAGTTCTTTTTATGACTAAAGTGTACTTTAATATTTTAAGTGAAGATAGGAAATCTTAGTAGACAATGGAATTGATTAACCAAGAATTTTTGATTCTATTATGTTAAGTTTCAAATAAATTTTGAGTTATTTTAGTAGTCCCTAGTTAGCTTTTGAATTTTGTGGTATTAATACACGTTTCTCATCATTAAAAAACATGTGCGTAATTACATATTGTTCAAATTAATAATGCTCTAATCTCTAAAAATCTTATATTCAAATTTCTTCAAAGTCGTTAGCATCCTCAACCTCGTCAACCGTGGTTTCTTTGCTTTCGTCGCGCATCAGCAGTTGCACAGCGCGCTCGTTAAGCTCGAGACAAGTCTCGTCATCATCCGCCTTATGCAACTCACGCAGAATCGGATAAACCATCTTTTGTCTCAGCGTTTGGCGACCGTAATGAGTGGTGCATAGTAGATTGATAGCTTCCAAAAGACATGCACGCAGCTTTGGGTCCTGCTCGCGCTTCTTTTCCTCGCCAAGCAGCTGAACCTCCTCGGGCATAGCCTCCATTTCGTCCATATCGAATTCCTCTGGACCGCAAAGAGGGAGTAGGATGTATGGCAGCAAGTTTGTCTCTTTGGGATCAAGGATATCGCGGTGCTTGTCTTTTTCAAAGCATACGTTTTTCATTGTCGAGTCAACACCTCCACGACGGATCAGATCCGGGTATTCGCTGAATACCATAATCTTGGTAATTGGCATCTTGTCGTCATAGGCAGTGCGCTCTAGGAAGTAGCGACGGCCAAACGAGTGGTTGGTCATGTCAGCAAATACGCTTGCCAAGAACGAAAACTTTGCGTTCTTGTTGTACTTTTTATCCATGCCCTTTACAAACACGTCGGTTAGCTGATCCAGAGCCTTTGACGAGTTGCAGATCCCAGGTACTTCGCCAACATCCAAGGTTGCCAGAATACGACATATCGAGTCTAGTTTGGTCAGGTTTGACAGCAGCATACATGTCGTGTCCGCAATTTCGCTTGTAGGTATCGTTATCAAGCTGACGATCATTGCCAGGCTGTCCTCGTCGGCAAATAGACGACATACAGATTTGTCTGTTGTCAGGTTTACAAGCGTGCTGACTGCGTTGTTTGCAGCAAGCGGAGTCTCGTGGCAGATAACCAG
>JANBSE010000326.1:0-12077 GCA_027578475.1 Coemansia sp. RSA 2607
GTCATCTGCGGTGGTAGCAGATCAAGTGTGATTTGGGGCTATTGTTGATCATGATCCGCGTGCTTGTATGCGTGAAGAGATGTCTGCAAAAATCGAGTGGTCAACGCTGTTGTCTTTAAATTTTTATTTTTTCTTTCGTGCATTTTTCATAATTATACCTTCAACACTTGTACTTCTTTTAACAGCACAGCTGGACTGACAGGGAATTTCTGGGAGAGACGCTACGGACGCACTAGGCAGGCAAAAGTTTGTGTCTTAAAGCCTGTGCATTTGTATTATTGCGGCACATAAAGCCACCACTCTCTGCATACACGCGTCCGGAATTTCAAAAACCACAACATAGACGCGTAGTTTTTAAACCTGCAGTTATTTTACACACAGCATAGCATAGCCACAAAACACTGATGGAGAGGTTACGCGAGAATATGTCGCCAAAGAAGCGACAGAGAGACACGGCTTTTGAGGCGAAAAACTCGCATACAAGCAGCAGACCGTCGCCTAAGAAGCGGGCGGCGATAGTCTCGGCTTTAGGCATACCGTTAGTACTGCCTGTGGCCCGACGGCCACCGTTGAGATCGCCGTTGGAGTCAGATACGCGGATGCTCTCGCTGCTCAATTCACACGGTAAGTTGGTGATTAAATATTATGTGACAATGTTGGTCGGTCTGAGGCTTTACTGGGTGTATACTGCTAATAACGAACTGTTGGGTTGGATCTGTTTCTCAAAGTGCGTGTAGATACAGGCGCTAGGGCGGTAGGAACGCTACACGGTGGAGAAAACAAAGTCATTAGACCGAATAACGTGATATCGAATCCCGAAGCGCTATCCACTGGTAGTGTTTTGACCTGTGAACCAGCGCAAGCTACAGACAATGTTTCCAATGCCGATAATCACAAATCTCCAGAAGAAAACAAGTCTTCAGCAGATGGTAAGCAAGTTCCCCAAAACGAGATTCAAGCAAATGCTGCTGCGGATGAAGCGGATGAAGCAATTTACTGCAGTAAAAACACAAATGAGGCAATAGACGGAGGAGTTATTAGCGATGATCAGGACGACGATCACCACGCATATGAGAGCTACGATGATGGCCAGGGCGACGCTTACGAGGGCGATGAGGGCGAGCAAACTCAAGAAGAAGACGAGCAAGGTGGTGGTGATGCGAATGGCCAAGGCGGCGATGACGACGAAAGCGACAACGGTGACAACGAAGGTGACAATGACAGTGACGACGACTTTGGCGCGGACGGCGACGTCGATGTCGAGAACACGGCAGAGGAAATTGAAGAGCTGGAGAAGCTGATTCCGGGGCTTGCGACGCAGTACAAGCTGATGGGCAAGATTGGCGAAGGAACGTTTAGCACAGTGTACAAGGCAATCGACCTGCAACACGACCGGTTTGACAACAGCAGCTGGACGATGATATTCGACGACTCTGACAACGAGACTGGAGAAAAACAAGGAGGCAATGGCATACGCAGGGGCAAGGCGCGGCGGAAAGGCAGGCGTGCACGCGTCGTAGCAATCAAGAAAATATATGTGACCAGCTCGCCGGCACGCATTGCCAACGAAATCAGCATACTAAACGACCTGCGCGGCAGCAGGTACATTGCACCGCTGGTGACAGCGATGCGGCGCGAGGACCAGGTGGTTGTGGTGCTGCCGTACTTTCCCAACAACGACTTCCGACGGTTCTACCTTAACCTGCCAGTGGACGAAATGCGATGGTACTTTGCGTCTTTGCTCAGCGCGCTAGCGTTCACGCACTCGCAGGGCATCATGCACCGTGATATCAAGCCTTCGAATTTTCTGTACGACGTCAAAAGGCGGCACGGCGTTTTGGTAGACTTTGGGCTGGCCGAGCGCGAGAGCGACCAGGAGGCAGCCAAGTACCGGTCAAGGCACGCGTTGCAGATGGACTCTTCGACGGCGCAGAGGTTGTTCCGCAGCATCGATCAGAAGGGAAGGCCGGGCGTACCCCGACGCGACACACGCCCCGGACTGCGTGCCAACCGCGCGGGTACGCGTGGGTTTCGTGCACCCGAGGTACTGCTTAAAGTACCGAGGCAGACTGTAGCGATTGATATTTGGTCGGTGGGCGTCATTCTTTTATGCTTTTTGACCCGGAGGTTCCCATTCTTCCAGTCGACCGACGATACCGAGGCGCTGTTGGAGATTGCCGTGCTGTACGGACGGCTTGAGATGGAGCGTGCGGCGGTTGCGCTGGGCCGCACGTTTTTGACCAATATTCCGACGGTCAAAGACCGCGGAATTCGGTTTGAAAGCTTGGCCAAGGCGTATAACGCCGAGGGGTACCCACTGCTTCCACCCGACGTGTTCGATCTGCTGCGGCGGCTGCTGGCGCTGACACCTGCTTCGCGTGCCACGGCGGCGCAGGCGTTGGAGCATCCGTTTATCGTCAACAGGCATTAAACTTTTTCTATTTAAAAAAGGTGTATTTCAACTATTACAAAGGTTTCTGCCTCGGCGTCGTTGACTTGAAGGAGAAATGGCTCCTAGAGTCAGCGTCACTGAGCTCTGTGTCGGCGTCAGCGTCGTTGGCAAAGGTCAGCGCAGGGTGGTCGATTTGGTTGTTCCCATCTAGGGGAGTCTGCGGGTCAGGCGTCAGCTCCGTGTTATGCGAGTAGACCGTGTGGCGCGACTGACCAGACGCCGAACTCTGCCCCGCGTCACGCGTATTGGAGGTCTCAGACTTTGCGCCCGGCGAGTGCAACGCAGGCTCCGGCGGACCGTCGGGCTTGGGCGCAATGGTGAGCGACCCGAGGCTTTCCGAGAAATGCTGCCAGCCGGGGATCCTAGGACCCAAAATGTACACGGCGTCAGAGGGTAGCAAGGGGGTAGACGGACGCGGGTTGCACATGACTGTTGCAAAGGTCTGTGCGTCCTGGGTGACAAAGCGGTAGAGCCCCAGGGGCACCGCCCTATGCTGCTTCATCAGGGTCAGCGCCAGCGTGTCGTAGCGTTTGCCGATGAACCTTTCGGGCACGTACAGCAGGCTGAGAGGCGAGGCGGCCGTGTGGCTGAATGTCAGGGCATGCAGGATGTCGAGGATGTGTGAGCTAAAGTAGCACTGACAAAGCGCCGTGTCGAGCATCGATGGCATGAAGATATGGCCGCCCATAAAGGTGCGTTTCAGCAGGGGTTCGCCCAAAAGCTGCGTATGATCGAGGTACCGTATGTTCTCGATATCCAAAAGCTCCGTAGTGACGAAAAACCCGCCGCCGCAGAGCGTCTGGATGTTCATGTTTGTCAGGATGGCCGACGAGTCGGTGCTTGTTTCGCCTGAAGGGTCGGCGGGAGCACTGCACGTGCCTAGAACTATGGCCTTTTGCGCCTGTTGGATATGCGTGCGCTGGAGGTCGGTTTGCGCCAGCGGTGAGCCGCGCACGAGGTACACTTGGGAGAAGTCGGCGAGAAGCAGTTTTTGCTGCATTGGGGGGTCGGCGGGCGACAGGATGACGACTGGCAGGTCGGGGTTGGCGTAGGCGCCATGGAGCGCCTGCACGAGCAGCTCGATGTTGCGCGGGAAGGCGGAGCTGGCATCGCATACCACCACGTGGTTGGCCAGGTCGCGCGGCACCAGGTCGCCGGCCCGTCTTAGCGACCGGGCGCCGGGGTTCTTGACAGACCGTGTCGCTGACGGTGTGGTAGCGGGGTCATCTTGGTTTTCGACAGCAGCAGGTTCAATGTGCTTACGGCCGGGTGAAAAGTACTCGCTCGAGCTGGAGCTGATATAATTGGGCGCACGACGACCCGTGCGGCTAAGCGGTGTGCGCGCCACCATGCGTCTGGGGCTTTCGTCCTGCACCGGTCCATCTTCCTCACGTGCGTCCGGCGTTGCAGCCGCCCAAAAGTAGTTACGCTTGCCCGCCGACTGCGGACTAGGCGGCGGCGTGCTTATCCAATGCTGGCGTTGCTGCCTCTGCTGCTGCTGTTGCTCCACCTTGGCGCTCTTGATCGATACGCGCTCGGCATACACCATGGCGTCCAAAACCGACTGCACGTCCGTAGCAATAGCAAAAAGCATGTCGTACTTCTGCAGCACGTAGCCGCGTGGCGCTAGAAGCACTTGGTAGTGGCCGGGCGATGAGTCCAGGGAGGGGTGGTGCGCCAGGTGGCTGGCCGGCGACCGCAGGTGCGTGAAAGAGCCGACGCCGAACATGAGCATCCCGTGGCAGCGGTAGAAGTATCGGGTGGCTTTAAGGAACGACTTGCCGACGAGTGAGTGCGGCACGTGTGCCTGGTAAATCTCCTGGCCAACGCCGTGCAGGTAGCTCTTGACCCACGAGTCATCTACAAGGGAGACAATTACATTAGTATATACTCACAAGACCATACACGCGCTTCCTCAATCCCGCTCATTTCCCAACACAAAGACAATAAAAAAAACCTTACCTGACGACTTTGCTATTGCCTCAGTCACGACTCCAGAAAAATCCCAATCCACATGCCCAGCGACCGAAGTCGACAGCATAAACGCCAGTGTAGCAAACCCCGGCGTGGCACAATTCTGCGCCATAACGCCCATCCGCATCTCATCCACACACACCACCCTCGACGCCTGCAGGTACGCCAGATGCGAGATACTGTTGGGCAATATTGTCTGCGCGTACACTTGAAACTTACGCACTGTCGGGGTGGTGCTTGTTAGCAGCCGGTTGTCTTGCCGCGAGCGGCTGCCGGATGTTCCGAAGGCGGAGAGCGCCAGCGCGATTAGGACCGTTTCGGCGTCTTCGGCGATTGCTGACCCGTGGGTGTGCTTGCGCGCGAGAATGTACACGCATGTGGCCATGTCTACGCGTGCACGCTTGAGCGCCTTGAAGCTTGTAGCCTTCCTAACAAAAAAGCATTTGGTAATCTTGATTAGCTTTCCATCCAACTCGTCAAGCGAACAAAAACAAAATATACACTCCTTATACCACCACACAACCCCTTCCATCCAACTTACCCTTTGACATAAAACACCCTGTTGGTGTACGCAGGGTCCTGCAACAACGCCTTCATTTCCATCGACGGCTCATCGCTATGCAGAATAACAATCGTCGTAGTAAAAATATTGGGCCCATGGTCGGCGTTAAAGAACTCGTGCAGAAACTGTCTGATCGACTCGGGCTCTATAAACCCACACACAACCGCATGTCGGGATGCCGCCGGCAACGCTACGGTTTTGTTGTACGCCGATGTTTTCAAAGCCAGGTCCACCAGCTTTGTCACCCGTGAGGGCACCGCGAAGGCAATCAATGCCACAATTGCCATTGAGATTATCTCCGAAAACGTGCTCCGTGGAATCGATCCGTCTTGTCCAAGCGCGCTCACTGAATCAGGTTTGTGTTATACAGAGCGTTAGTAATAAAAAGGCAGACGAAACAGATGCACAGAATTTTAAGGAAAAAAACAAAGCGTGGTATTAATACCCTCAAGTCAAAACTTCACTAAGTAACATTTTTGTTTACATGCTAATGCTTTTACTTACTGGCTATAAAGTAGATTGCGTCTAGGAACGTAAATCCGGTAAACTCGACCTTGTTGACCTGACTGTACCAGTTGATCCCAGAGTGCACCACACTGGCAAAAAACAGTATTGCTACGATGATATCGCCTGCCAACGCTGCCGCCTCCTGCCGAATAAGCGTCAGCTTAATATACCTCGTCGAAGATGCTGCAATCGCCAGCTGCCGCTTCAGCGCATAATGCAATCTGAGAAACCTTGCTGGGTAAAATATAGCCTATTGTAATATTATACACAAGCATTTAAGTATTCTGTCGCTTTGCTTGCAAATAAAATAACTTTTTTTTTGCAAATTTTCCTCACTTACCATTACACCGGCACTCATGTAGCTGTTTCGCACAGACTCGCTATGAATGCTCATTATGTACGCCGCCATTGGTGCAATAAACGCAAACGCTACCACCAGGTGCTCGAGCGTCCGGTGGTTTGTGTTGATGATGACAAACCGCATTATGTATTGTCCCAGAAACACCACCGCTAGCACAAACTCCACCTGTCGGTTGGCCGACGGTATTCGCGACGGGTCCTTGTTCTTGTCGACATACGACGTGTTCTACAACATTACAGTCGCATTATGTTCTATTATTAGTTTAATATGTTTACCAAGTGAACGGCTCAAACGTAAAATATGTCCCGCATTAAACTTACCACAACGTAAACAATGCAGAACGCCACGTTTATTAGAAAATCAGTTATTTCCCAGATTTTGCCCCATATCGATGTATCGATGTAGAATAGCAGCCGCTGCCGCCAGCCATTGACAATATTGTCAAAAGTAACAAATGTAGCCTGCTCTGGCATGCAAAATAAGATATATAATGTCTATTGTCTATGTGTTTAGTCTATTAAATAAAACAAAATGTATTGTGTAAAAGTGAGTAAAATATCAAAAAGAGACAAGAAATGCACATTGCGCAAATATAAATACAAGATAATTGTATCTGTATTCTTGTCCAAATAAAAACTAAACAGCGCGTGCAAAAAGCTTTTAAATGCACGAATGGGCTGCATTTCTGCTCACTTGAGCAAGGCCAGGTGCCTGATAATGTGAACTTTATCCGATAGTCATGTGCCACATCTACATTTAGATTTAAATAAAATTATCTGTGAATGCCAACATTGAAACCACATAGACGTTTACTTGAGCGGGTTTTTCTTCTTTGAAATACGACCATTCAACTGATCAAATAAAACCGCGTACACCGCGATAAATCACATGTGGAAAACTTCAAGTGAGCTTTAAGAACGAAATAAAATACTTGCCCCGCATATAAAAAAACATGGCTTTTTAATCAGAAAAAGCAGTAGAGACATTTTAAACTGTATGTTTCAGTCTGAATAAACAAAAAAACCAAGATGTATTTACGCACTATTCAATCCTTTTGCTTAATACCCCTATTAATAATGTAATTTTATTGTTTCTTTTTATTTAGCAATGTCCGCAGACTCAAGTCACAAAATGACAACATCAAGTTGCAGCTACACTAGGCCAGCCAGAGCCCCGTCTTCGTCAGCATCATACAGCCCAAGCTCGTTCTGTTCGGACACTCTCGAAGCCACCGTTGACGAAATACGATCGGCCAAAGGCTGGGTCGGCAGAATGGCCACCAGACACAAGGAAGTGGCGCACCTATATCACCAAGATGACGTGGCAGAACCCCAAGACGTGCAAGTAGTCAGCGAGTGTCTGGTCCAACCATTTGCGCACAATGACAGCGCCTTAGCCGCAGTGAATGCGCCTTCGGCAAATACACATGACACTTCCGCATTGACTTGCAGCTTTGGAAGCCACACTAATCGCGAGCACATCTACCCGATTGCACTCGAGGAGACAACCCCCGATTTGCCGCACACGCGACATTCTCGCTATAGTTGGTGTCAGCTGACAGCTACGCCCGAACTAGCAATGCAGATGATAGCACACACCGCCACATTGCTATACATGGTTTTGGTCTGTCTGCATCTAAGGCATAGCATGGACAACCCGTTTGTATGGCACCCGATTTTAATGAGCGTCATGCTTGTGTTAACAACTGAAGCAACTATTATTCTTCAGCGCACGACATCATCGATTTCGTCGCAGCCGACTGCGCGACGATTGCAACAGTCATGTGGATTTGTTCACCCCCAAACTATACATTCTTTTGTCCAAGCAGCAGCGGCAGTAGTGTGTGTCACAGGGATAGCTCAATGCCTCACTAGACGTGATGCCTTGAATCCCCAACTTGCTTCCCGCTCACATCGTGTAGCCGGAGTGCTATCCATGTGCTTGTTTTTTGTCCAAATTTTCTTCCGTCTGTATATGGCTTTGGTTTCCTACAGGTCAGGAAAAAGCTATAGAAACGCAATGAAGCACTGGCACAAATACCATAGATGTCTGGGATATCTCACATTAATTGCTCTATGGACAAGTGCATGGTTTGGCATTCATTCGGCTTGGATGCAGTCTTTAGGTGAAAATGGAAACTCCGATGGTGTGCTTTACAGACACAAAGATTTCTGCTGGTTTGTCGTGTTTGCCTCCCTAATTCTGGGAGTATTCGTTCCAGCTGACTTGCGCAAACTGGGATTGCGGTAGGAAACAGACAATGTAAATAATTCGAAACGTGGTCGCTTCCGCACAAAATAACAAGTTTTCTTTTTAGTAATCAAGACTTTAATTAAAAACAAGTAAAAGAAATAATTTATTCGCGCTTTCTACGCCTTTTTTATTAAATAAGCAGACAGGCTTGCAACCTTATTCTGTGCATCGTCCCCCAACAGTCAAGCATTTATTGCGTCTTTCTGGTAAGACAAACTTGGTTGTAGAGAAATAAAGAACAAAGAACAAAGTGACGCAATTTCTTTTAAAGCAGACTCAACTTTTTATTCCTGTTAGCAAACGTGAAAACAGCAAAAGAATGTAAGAGGGAGAGAAAAATACAAATTGCCCATTTCTGCCAGTCTCTTTTTTCGTATATAAAGAGACACACAAATTCGCACTTTCGCAGCTTGCTTGTTCATTAAAAATCTTGACCTCTTTAAATTACATTCTTTTCGATTATAAACCACCAAAATTAATAATGGAATATTTTAATACATCCTCTACCAACTACCGTTCTACTAGAATGAACCCACAACCTACTGATAACTACACACCACCTAATGGTATTGTTATCCATCCGATCAATGAAAACCGCCCCCGGGTTTAGGGCCATGGTTTCAACTAGGTCTAATACTTGTAATACCGTCAGTGAATATGTATATACTTCAAAAAATATATCTAGAACAGTGCTTTTGACTGTAGGTCGTATTGAACAGTTTCATCAACTCTGTAATTTGAATTCCGACACACAAAAATACAAGGTGGCATACAAAATCGGCTCTACAGTGTAAACCCCTAAAATGTAGAACCCGACCCTAAACACAGGCCAGCAACCACCTCAAAAATAAGAAGGCTCGATATTGAATAATCTTCTTCAAACCCAAAAATGATGCTGACATTTGCAACATCTGTTAACATTGTAGCAATTGATGTATCCATAGGTGCTCTGTAGCACTTTTTTAATTTTTTCATTAGCATGCTTAACATTTTTTTTTACCTCTGACAGGTCCATCTGCCAAGTTTTTTTCTTCTGGCGTGCCAAAAAGCTATAAATAAAAATAACTAATAATACCACTCTAAAAAAACCATTTTACGCATTGAATGAATCGGTATAACGATTTGTGCGTGTGTTTGTTCAGTTTATTTCGTTTCAGTTTTTTAGAATTCACATCTTTA
Source organism: Coemansia sp. RSA 2607 (assembly GCA_027578475.1). Lineage (NCBI taxonomy): Eukaryota > Fungi > Kickxellomycota > Kickxellomycetes > Kickxellales > Kickxellaceae > Coemansia > Coemansia sp. RSA 2607. The sequence continues at coordinate 9,289 of JANBSE010000326.1, forward strand.
AAGCGGTTTTTACTTTCCGTCCGTAAAGTCACACTTACCCCTTATTTTCATTGTTTCAAAGAGATTTTTGTTTTGTTTTATTCTTTCCGACTTGAATTTTTTGATACATTTTTAGGCATTGTCCAATAAACAGCTATCAGAGCACATCGTGCCAAAAAATATTTCTCTTTGACGCGTTCATTGCAAGACTTCAGACAGCTCTAGCTTCATGGTAGCTGTGTAAAAATAAAGATTAAAAGTCTTGCCGCGTTTGCAATTTTTCATCTGTCACAATGCATTTTTTTTTGTAAAAACGACAAGTGGCGAAATGTAGATGCCACATCATTAAAATGACACACAATTTAAACATTTGACATATCAGCATTGTGTATCCGAGAAGCATCAAATGACACGTGTGGATATCAAAGCAAATGAATGCCGAATTCACTCGCTGATTGCTGATTGCAATCAACACATGCGCATTTCAAACTGCTAGCCTAGCGTAATATTACACGGGAAATAGAATGGATAAAATACATTGTGCCAAAAAAGAAAACAGCATTTGAAGAGCTACGCCATATCCTTGGGCTTTTTAACAGAGCGCAGCTTGTGGTTTTTCATTTCTGCCAGTAGCTTGGACATAACACTCGGGTCCTTGTGAGGAGGCGGAGGCGGTGCCGGCGCTTGCGTAGGTTTCGTCGGAACGGGGCGGAGCTCTTCTCGCAAGCGTCTTACCGTCGAGTCAAGCACCCGCGGGCGTTCAATTACCGACACCGAAGAAGACGAGTCGTCGGAGCCATGGCGGTGATGCAGGGCAGCCATGCTGTGCGGACGCTCAGTACCAGAGGCCATGGATCGCCGGTATGAAGAAAAAGTGGGTTCAGCTGGGATATGAGGCGACACAGGCAGATTCAGCGACGACGACGAAGCCAAAGGTGGTGGTGGCGGAGGAGCCGCAGGCACCGATACCGGCGGTGGTGGTGGAGCTACAGGAGGGAGTGCAGTTACAGACCCATGCGCATGCATCCGGCTGTGCGCACTGCCTGGATGAGCAGGCGATGTGGATATGGGCGACAGTGGCAGCGGCATATTCTGCATCTCAATGCCCAGGGCACGACCCGTGTAGGCGTTGATATGCGGGCCCAGTCGGGTCTTCATCAGACGAGCAACAATGTCCTCTGAGGTCAGCCGCGGCTGTTCAAGGTCGCCGTAAACCGAGCGCAGGTCGTCGTCGTTAAGCTCCTCGGGCAGTAAAGACGCGATGATTTTCTTTAGGCGATGCAGCTCGCGCTCGACTTTCTCCAGCCGCGCCCTCTCAACCACCGGCGGCGCTCTATCAGCGTGCATCTGCTGAGCAGACAATGCCGCAAAGGCGGATGAGGGCACAGGCATGCTGGAATTGTTGCTCACGCTGTTGCTTCGCATTTGTGTGCGCCATGCCGGATGCACCGCGCTGCTGTTGCTAGAGGGATGTGCTGGTGCCCTGGCAGGCTCACCCGCTGCCCTCGTCCGCATCCCTAAAGCCGGAGTTGACGGCGATGCGAGTGCCCGGCTGGGAAGTGTGGCAGGGTGTAGCCTCTGAGGGGGTGGCGGCATGGCTGCCCTGAGCTCGTCTTCCGTTTGAATGTGGATACGCGGTCTTTGCGGTGGCATCAATGGACTATGCGCTGCTTCTGAGCGAGGCCGTTTTGGGGTGCCGCTCCCAGACTGCCGACGTGTCTGCGATCCCTCCTCGTCGCTGCTGCTGCTGAGCTTTCGCTTAAGCTGCATTGGATCACTCGTGTAAGGTGCGCCAACGTCAAACTCCGTGTCTGCGCTGGCGTTCGACTCGGATGCGGCTTCTAACCCAACTTGTAAATAAAACATAGCAATACAGTATGTATAACTGGGCCGATTAGCATCTGGTTGCTTGCAGAAGAATAAGAACAAAAAAGCACCACTGACAAAGAATCCGCATATGCTTACGCCGTCTAAACAAACACTTACCTTGTATCGCCATCAAATTGACTGTGCTCGCCAGCTGCGTGCGCTCAGACACCACCGATGCAGGTCTCTCAAACAGGGCCGGCGACGGCGCTCGCCTGCCACGCGGCGTAGCGGTCCTCGACCTGGCCAGCGCCGCCGGGTACTTTGGCACCATCGTGGCTGCTCTGCGCTCATTTCTGGTCGGACTCTGCGCTGTGGTGCGCCGGGCGCGCGCCGAGCTAAAGGTCTGCGGCTTGCGCGGCCTGGGCTGCGGCGACGAAAACAGCCGCTGCGACTCGCGTTCGGCAGACATGCGGGCGCGCTCAAAGAGTCCGTTTAGCGCCGAGAATAGCGAAAACCCCTTACTCTCATTTTCTGCATCGCCGGCCATTTCTTTTAATAATTTTGCTTCCGGGCGTGTGTGTGTGTATTGTTTGTTTATGTTATAGAAATTACAGGTGCTGGGGATATGGTGGGCTTTAGAAAGTATAATTTATAGAAGGCGGCGTTGACCTGGGCTGGCTCGCGACTGTATGAACGTGGTTATTGAATATATACACACAGAACAAGAGCTGCAACAATTTGAACAAGCGACTGAGCGAAAGAGTATAGACCTAAACTGGAGCATTGTTTACTCGATTTTTCAGGCACCAGCTGACGAGAAAAGGCGGTGATTGATCACGTCTAGAAATTAGCGAAATCTAATCATGGTTTGTATCTCTGATCTTCAAGATAGTCTTTGTGGATGTTGGTGGGAGCAAGTGAGGAAGTCTAAGCCTGGCTTTGCTGCAATTTGTATTTCTTTTTTGTTGCTTTAAACGACGGTTGTCAATCCACCGGCTGTA
>JANBSE010000327.1:0-12067 GCA_027578475.1 Coemansia sp. RSA 2607
GCGCTTGTATAAAAAGCAGCAGGGGGTGGTCCAGACAGAGCCAGATAGGCAGCACAGCTGTGGCCGTGTTTCGGGCGATGGCGATGGCAATGACGCTACCCCTCAGCGACTGAGTGCTGTTGAATGAGGGGGGGAGGAACCCGGGGAAAAGCGATTGGCGGGATTTGCGCCTCGCAACTTTTGTTGGGTCGCGGTTCCGTTAAAAGGCAAGGCAACGGGTGACTGACTGACTCCCGGGCATAAGCCAGCCAACCTGCTGCCGCTTATCTCGCCTCACGCCTCTTGTTTCTGCTCCTTGCTTTTGAATTCAGCTTTTCTACTTCTTTCCGCTGCCTGCTCCTTCTCCTGCACCGCCGTGCCCTCCCAGCCCAAACCACCACTACTCTTCCATCAGCGCCGCAGTCCCTGCCTGCCAGCGCTCTCTCCCCGCCTCCGCTCGCAAAGTGCTTTTCCACACCCGGAGAGGCACGCCCCCGACCACGGATCCAAGAATCCCGCCCGCATCGCGTCTGTCGTCGCGGTTCTTTGCTGGCGCGCCCCCCTGGGCTCCCTCTGCGTTCCACCCGCCGTTCTGAGAAGCCGCTCTGCAGCCAAGCAGACTGGCAGCCACCGATCACTAATCGCCAGTCGCCAATCACCAATCACCAATGCAGATCACCGCCGCCGCGCCGCCGGCCCAGACTGCCGGCCAGCTGGCCCCGCTGCCCCTAAAGCTGCGCACGTGCGCTGCCCCCGGCGCACGCGCATCGCCAGGCACCGTGCGTGACGCGCTCTGTGCCGCCGCGATGCAGGCCGACGCCGAAGACGCCTTCTTTGTGGCCGACCTGGGCGAGGTGCAGCGCCAGTTCGCCCAGTGGGTCCAGCTGCTGCCACGCGTCCAGCCCTTCTTTGCCGTCAAGTGCAACCCCGACCCGCTGGTCGTCAAGCTGCTCGCGCGCCTGGGCGCCGGCTTCGACTGTGCAAGCCGCGCCGAGCTGCAGCAGGCGCTCGACGAGGGCGTGGCGCCGCACAACATCATCTACGCCCACCCCTGCAAACCGGCGTCGCACGTGCGCTTTGCACGCGACAACAGCGTGGCCATGATGACCTTCGACAACGCCGACGAGCTGGCCAAGATGCGTGCGCTGCACCCGGGCGCACGTGCTGTGTTGCGTATTCTTGCCGACGACTCAGGCGCGCTGTGCCAGCTGGGCCGCAAGTTCGGCGCCGCGCCCGAGTCGACGCTGCATCTGCTGCAGACCGCCCAGCGCCTGGGCGTCGACGTCATTGGCGTCAGCTTCCACGTGGGCAGCGGCAGCCAGAGTGCCGATGCCTTTGCCGACGCTGTGCTGCGTGCACGCCGCGTCTTCGACCAGGCTGCGTCACTGGGCATGCGCCTGACGCTGCTGGACGTCGGCGGCGGCTTCCCTGGCCGCGGCGACCAGAGTGGGCTGGTCTTTGCCGACGTGGCCGCCGCGCTGCGTGCCGCATTGGACCAGCACTTCCCGCCCGAGAGCGCTGCTCACGTGCGCATCATCGCCGAGCCCGGCCGCTACTTTGTGGCCTCGGCCTTCTCGCTGGCCGTCAACATCGTTGCGCGCCGCGTCGAGCCGCGTGCCGACGGCCCGGCTTTCATGTACTACGTCAACGACGGCGTCTACGGCAGCTTCAACTGCATTGTCTTTGATCACCAGCACCCCGTGCCGCGCGTGCTGACGTGTCGCGGCCGTCTGGTCGATGCACCGCTCGCCACTGCTGGCTACGAGAGCAGCGTGTGGGGCCCCACATGCGACTCGATCGACTGCATTGTGCCAGAGGGTCGTCTTCCCGAGCTGCACGTCGGCGACTGGCTGGTGTTTGACGCCATGGGCGCCTACACCATCTGCGCCGCGTCGCGCTTCAACGGCTTCAAGATTAGCGACATTGTGTATGTTGACACTGAGCGCGCCTTGCTTTAGACTCTTTACATTTACTCTGTTTACACATGCAGCCAGCTTCTCCCCATCATGTACACTCTTGTTGTCGTCTATGCTACCTGCGCATGTATGCCTGCCCAACTATTCTGTGCTGACACTGCGCTTTCCGATTGCAGCAGTCTGGGTTTTAGCAACAGCGCTAGCCCCACACGCAGCATGACTCGTGCCAAGCAAACAACCAGCCAGCCAGCCAGCCAGACAGGCAAGCAATCAAGCAAACGCGGAGAAGGGGGGCATCTGCAGAGGAAAAAAGTACGAAAATTGGGTCCCGTGGTTGGACCTCTCTCGTGCTTTTTCTAAGCTTGGCTCAACCTGTACATCCGCTTTTTTTTCTTCCTCTTTTGCTTTCTTTGCGTGTTTATTATTCGTATTTTACTATATACATTTGCAATCTGCACCCCGCCCTCTCTTTGTTGTCTTTTAGCTTTACAGTGAAAAGTGTATCTAGCGAGTCCACCTCTGCTTATATTTTCTATTACTCCGTAATTTGCGTTTGACTGAACCGAGGCCCCATCACCCCACGCCATCAGCACAGCGCAGTATTTCAATTCCCAAATTTACCCGTCTAGTTTTTATAACTCCTTCCAGTAGTCCTCCCCAAGCTCAAAATGAGGTCAAAGTTTAAGGACGAGCATGACTTGGGTAAGTAGTAGTACTAACAACACCAGCAGGACGTTTGCTCCTGACTATGTGGAGCTTGTCTTTTTTCCTGGCTGTCCCTTCCCCCTCTTTTTTTTCTTTGTACTCCCCCCACTCTTACTCGTCGTACTAACAAAAGGTGTTTTCTACTAACATGGTTGTCGTATACCCGTTTGTACTGTAGATAAGCGCAAGGCCGAGGCTCAGAGAATCAGACAAAAGTATCCTGACCGCATTCCAGTAAGTATTAACATCCTCTCAAACATGCATATTTCCTCCTTACTTTCCATTGTCAAACACCCCCCACCACGTCAGGTCAAGTCAATCTAAAGGCATGATTCACATGTTTGTGCACACGTGTTTCTGCCTTCATAATAACTACGCTCCGCTGCCAACTTTCTTTTTTATATAGTGGGGGTAACGTGGCGGCGTCATTGGAGAGCAGCAGTCGTGTCACTCATGTATGACCTATATCCGCCCCGCTCTACCAAGCCTATATCCTGACCTCATTTTTTTCCTCGTCACTGCACTAACACCATATCCACGTAACCCACACTTTCTTGCATTATGTAATAGGTCATCTGCGAAAAGGTCGAGAAGAGCGACATTGCCATGATCGATAAGAAGAAGTATCTGGTTCCCTCGGACCTGACAGTGGGCCAGTTTGTTTACGTCATTCGCAAGCGGATCAAGCTCAGCCCCGAGAAGGCCATCTTTATTTTCGTCAAGGAAGTCCTGCCGCCAACAGCCGCACTCATGTCCGCCGTCTACGAAGAGCACAAGGACGAGGACGGATTCCTGTACATCACCTACTCAGGCGAGAACACCTTTGGTGAGCCCTCCGATTAGGTCGTTCACATAGAATGGTAGTCTGTCCACCCCCACGCCATACCTTTCTCTTCTGTTCTATTTTCATACTTTTTTACGTTTTTATTCCAACAACAATGTGCTCTCTTTAACCCTTCACTTCTCGGAAAAACTCCTAACACACGGTCATTGTTTCCTGCATATGTTTTGCTACGCGCGCAGGTTCTTTGATGCCCGCTCCGACGCGATACGACGCTTGCGCTTGGCTGGCAGCGAGGAGTCGCTGTCTTCGGCCTCATGGTGCGCTATCTCTGTAGATCTCTCACCATCCTCGCCTTTCGTCGTTTGCGTCGATGTCAGCGCACTCACTGGCGACCTAGTTCCATCGCCCATGCCGTCTCCAGCTACCTCACTGCCTTTGGGGACATTGACTGCTGCCTCGGTCTGCAAAAGCTGCTCAACGCATGCCTGTGCACCCGGAATCATCTCCATTGCCATCTGGTAGACATCTGTATCCTCAGCGTTGTACATTAGCGCATTCATGAGCATGTGCATAATGTCTCTGTAGAACTCGACCGTTGTTGTAATCTCCTCGTCACGAATCCTGTTCTTGATCATCTTCAGGTCGATTGGCTTGCGGATCACGTCGTAATAGTTGGGTGCATCGCTCGACTTTATAGGTCCGACAAACATGCTTCCATAGCGATGCCCTGAGATCTCACGCCAGACTGTCGTGATATTCTTCTTCCAGTTTTTAAGCTGCTGCTCTTCAGCCGTAAGCATTCCAGTCCTGCTTGAGGCAGAAACCGGAGGTGACTGCTCGGGCAAAGAATCTTTGGATATATGATCACCGATCTGCGTAGTCTCGCCAGATAGCTTGTCATCATTTGCTTCTTCAACGGCAGTATCCACATTCACAGTCTCGCTGACTTCCTCAGTCAATACCCTTCTATCAGGCTCGCCGGGCTCACCAGACTCGTTAGGTTCATTAGACTCTTCAGGCTTACCAGGTGATGTAAGTATTGAAGAACCCTGTTGGTTCTCAGCGTTATCTGATTGCAAAAGCTCCTGCTCCACTGCCACGACGCTACTATCATGGGCATCCTTAGTTTCAGTACTCGTATTACCGTCATCTTCAGACGGCATCTGCAACATCTCTTTGTCCTTGCTGCTTGTGTCTGCATCAGACCCGGTGGAGGCATTGATACCAGTGTCTGCGCTATGTAGATTAGTGTCTTCGGCTTTAGCCTCATACTCTGAATCATTAGGTTTGCTGGAAGAATGTGTTTTCTCCGTAGTGTCGTTTATCGCCACTTTACCATCTGTGTCACACACAGTGTCAGAACCAGGCACACCGTCAGAGGTATGACCATGCTTGGCTGCATCTATATCCACATTGCTCTCCACACCAGTGCCAGCTATCTGGCTATCAATATCGCGAAGCCTGCTTTGAATCTCATCTAGCCTCCGGCATCTTGCGTATCCAATTGCTTCTCGAAGTATTGCAGTATGGTCAGTCGTCATGGCTGGTCGCACGTTCTGTGCCCTCTGTGCGTCACTGAGTGCTAGCTGATATATCCTTTGGCAATCATCATATGAATAGAGACGTACGCTCTGAAGCTCTCCCAAAACGCGTTTTTCAAGAGCAGCGGCTATTGTTGCCCAGTCCTGGGTGTCAAGCGCAGACACTAAACTCAGGACCGCCAGCTTGTCGCGTGTTGTGTAGCTGCGGGTGTCGCCTGGAGATGCGCGTCGTCCTTGCGTCATTTTTGTCCAAAGTAATATTTTACAGCGACAGATTTACAAAAAGACATGAGAATACTGCACAACCTGTGTGTAGCAAGACAACTATAAACTTGCAAACCAACGTTGGTCGATATCCAACGCTTGCTCTCATGGGTATAACACGTGATAACATTAATTGAAAAATGGCTTTATTCTGTTTTGGCTCTAAAATGATGAATTGGTGACGATAATACCTTGTTGTTCGTAGAACGCAATGAGATCGGTCATCGGAGCCATATCCTTCCTGTCCAAAAGGTCAAACTCTTTGACAAACGATATAAAGTGCGCAAACAGAGAGTTGATATGGCCCTCAATTTTCAGGTTCAGCAGCTCGGCATAGTGCGACCAGTATATGTGTGCCAGAATGCGGAACAGATGGCGGTATATCACGCACAGAGTAGCACGAATGTCCTTTGGAAAGTCGGCACCAATTTTTGTAGGAAAAACACGCTCGTCGTCCAAAGTCGTCTGGATCTGCGAAAGGACATAATCAATGTACTGTGGTGCCGCAAGCTTGATGGTCTTGCGCTGTGTGTCTGTCCATGTGTACTCGGTGTTGGGTCCTGCACTCATCGTCGGGCACCCGTTGATTGTGCAAAAGTCCGTTACCACACCGTAGAACATATTTACAAGGTTGAAGAACTCGAATGTGTTGATGGAAAGCCATTCGTTCAAGTCGGTGTACTTTGGCAGCTGAACAACGCCCTTAAAGCTTCCCTTGACAAGATGTGAAAGTGCGTGGTTCTTGCGCAAAAACAGCGGCGGTTGGTTCTTTGCTGCGGCCGAAGAAGGCACATTTGGCTGCTTCTGCTTTCCGATACCCGTTAGCTTGCTACTCGTAGCCGGTTAAGAAGAAAGAGCATATTTTAGAAACCAGAGAAGCATTTTGTTTACCTTGCATCCGCCATAAAGCGCAGAGTAAGTCATTATACTTACCCAAGTCCAAAGAAGCTCATTTCGGTGTACTATAGTGTTAATCCCGAGAGTGTCGTCAAGAAATTCAAAATAGAGTAATTGTCTGTAATTAAAATGCCAAAAACCAAAAAGGAAACACAAAACGCTTCACGCTTGTCAAACTGTTGCTGCAGTAGGGTTGACAAATGTTTGGCCTGCTCGCCGCACGTGAGGCTAAGGGACAACGCCAGCAATTTTTTTAGTCAAACTTGATCGAGTGCGATACCATTGTAATTTTTCCGCCGCTGTACGATCCACGCTTCTTCTTGTTCTTCTCTTTGGTAAAGCCCTTGCCACGAGTGACAATCAGATCCCGGTGAGCCTTGTATCCAAAGTCGTTTTCGACGCCGCCTTTGGCCATATACCGGTTGTCTTTTAGTCTTTCGTCCGCATAAACTACGTCCTCCGGCCTAATGCGGCAGAACGGCACCTTTGGGCCGTCGTTGGCCTCACCGCGTTTAGCAGGTCGATTTGTATTAATGTCTGCTTTGTTCTTGGCAGGCTCGCCTGTGTGTTTGCCGAGTATCTCAGTGGATGCCTTTCTCTTCTTGGAAGGCGTGTCATCATTTTCAGACTTGTTGGTAGCACTAGTGTCTGCAACCGACTCTGAATCAGAGGACGAAGATGAAGACGACGAAGAGGAGTCAGAATCAGAGCTGCTAGAGTCAGAACTCGAGCTAGAATCCGAGTCCGAGTTGCTGCTGCTTTCAGAGTCGGACGAGGAAGACTCCTTTTTGACTAAACGCTTCTTATCCTTAGACTTTTCTTTCTTCACAACAACCGACTCCAAGAATCCCTGGACAACCTTGTTTTTCTTGCCAACCTGTGCAGACTCGGCAATAAGCGTTGTGACTGCTGTTTTGAGACCGCTGTCAACCAGAAGTGCGTGCGCCTTTACGAGATCGGAAACCTGCGCTTTTTTAACCATGTTCAGACACAAATACAGACAATATATCAGAATAATGTATCAGCTAAAACAAAGAAGCAGAGCAGAAGACCTGAAAACAAACGTGCGCCGGTCTATCCGACGGCCCAAATTTTTTTGTGTAATCAGATCCCTGAACCTTATTAAAACATAATCTAATTACCTGGTGATTTGCTGTGTCGCTGAGCCTAAATCCGCAGACCTTCAATAGACAAATTAGAAAGCCTGGGGTTTGTCAACTGGCTTTCAAGTTTTGTCTGCTAAACCGAGTTCTTCCGCAGCTTTTTCGTAGTTTATTTTCCTTTCTCATTCGTCTCATCTACATATTACTTGAATTAAAAGTCAATCAGCATGGACGCGCAGAACGGCCTGAAGCTCTTTGAGCTCGAGAATAACATTGTTCCGCTCAGCAAAAATGACGAGAAACTATATGGCTTTGACAGCGATGTGCAACGTAAGCAGCTGGATGCTGAGCCCTGGAAAAAGGACATATACCATTACCGCAAGGTTGAGATTTCGTCGATTGCACTGGTAAAGATGGTCATGCACGCGCGCTCTGGAGGCGACATCGAGGTCATGGGCTTGATGCTGGGCAAGGTCGTAGGCAACACGATGATTGTGCTCGATGCATTCGCGCTTCCGGTCGAGGGTAGCGAGACACGGGTTAACGCCCACCAGGAGGGCTACGAGTATATGGTCCAATATCTTGAGCAGAACGAGGCATCTGGCCATAAAGAGCCTGTTGTCGGATGGTACCACTCCCACCCGGGCTACGGATGCTGGCTATCTGGTATTGATGTAGATACGCAAATGACTAACCAGAAGCACCAGGAGCCGTTTTTGGCTGTTGTGATTGACCCAAAGCGTACCATATCAGCTGGAAAGGTTGAGCTCGGCGCGTTCCGCACGTTCCCGGAGGAGCAGCGACCGGCTGGCATGCAAAGCACCGACTCTGATGGATTTCAGAATGTGCCACTCAACAAAATTGAAGACTTTGGTGTCCACGCCGACCGGTACTACCCACTCGAGGTCAGCTATTTCAAGTCGTCGCTTGACGACAAGCTGATGGACCGTCTGTGGCGCAAACACTGGATCAACACGCTATCACAGTCACCACTGATTACAAACAGCGAGTTTACAACACTAAAGGTGCAGGAAATAACTAACAAGATACACATGCTTAATAGCGGCGGCAAGAAAAACGTGTCCTACGCACAACTGCTCCGGGAAAGCGATGCAATTGCTGAGGAGATTAGTCAGGGCCACAAGTCGATCGAAATAAAAAAGAAGCTGTTTGGTGGTGGCCAGTAAACTTTGCCTAACAGCAACGAAAGTGGTAGTAGGAGCTGTTTTTTATTAAGTTTAGTAAGCCATATTCAATTCTCTATTTGCCATAGAGCTTGCGTAGCGACTCGTAGCGCCGCATGTCGGCCGCAGAAACTGAAGGCGATATGCGCTCTAGAGCAGTCTGGAAGTGTTGGTTGGTGACATTAATGTCCGAGCTGCTATTGTCGACATTGAGTGAAGGTGTATTGTCGTCAGACAACTCTTCGGAGTAGAATACAGTACGTAGTGCTGCCACTGATGCCTCGCGGATGAGACCGGCAAGATCGGCACCGCTCAAACCTTCGCACCTGCTGTCAGCAGCAATTGTAGCCAGATCAACATCAGCAGCCAGCGGCGTCTTCTTGGTTAGCGTGCGCAATATCTCGGTGCGCTCGGGTGTCGTCGGCAGCTCAACATACAGCAGCTTGTCCAGTCGGCCTGGACGCAGCATTGCCGGGTCAATTATATCTGGACGGTTAGTCGCAGCAATTACATAGACACGCTTGCGCGACTCCATACCATCTATCTCTGTGAGAAGCGTGTTGACAACGCGTGCTGACGCCTCGCTCTGTTCACCGCTTCGACGGCTGCAAAGAGCATCTAGCTCGTCAAAGAAGATAACACATGGGCTTGACGCTCTTGCACGTGCAAACACCTGACGCACTGCTCGCTCGCTATCTCCAACATACTTTGACATCAGCTCACCGCCTTTTACGCTGATAAAGTTGGTATGAGACTCGTTGGCAATGGCCTTGGCAAGAAGCGTCTTTCCGTTGCCAGGTGGCCCCCACAAAAGCACGCCGGCGGGAGCCGTAATTCCGACTCGCGCAAACACCTCTGGGCGACGGATTGGTTCGACCACCGCCATGCGCAGCTCCGAGCGCACTTTGCTCAATGCACCGATATCGTCCCAAGTGACGCCTGGCACTGTCGCAAAACCTTCGCGCTTAGCCGAAGGCTGGACCTTCTGGAGTGCAAGCACAAAGTCGTCGTTGGTGATGGCAAGTGGGGCCAGTTCCTCAGGCGTCAGAGGGTCAGGGTGACGAGCCAGGAACCCAGAGATTGTGCGCAGCCGATCTGTTGCTGGCTGTGCATCCCAGAGAACAGGTGTACTCACCGGTATAGCTACCTCATCCCTATCAACTGCCATCATCTGTTCGTCGTCGACTAATGATTTGTTCTTTTCGGCGTCTTCAGTCGCCAAAACATTGGACTCATTAGTTTCGTCATCTGTCACCTCTTGCAGCTTGTGGAAAATACGCTTGACTGCAATCATGCCAGCCGCTGTAGTCAGCGCAGTCAGGTCAGCTCCCACATAACCCGGTGTACGCTTGGCCAGCTCACGTATGTCAAAGTCGCCAGAAAGGAGCAGCTTTTCACAGAGAACACGCAGAATCTGCTCACGAGCATCCTCATCAGGAACTGACATTGCGATCTCGCGGTCGAAGCGCCCGGCACGGCGCAAGGCCGGATCAAGCGAGTCCGGCCGGTTGGTTGCGCCGATCAGCATAACCGGGCGGTTCTCAGTTTTCTCCCAAGATAAGTCGTCAATACACGTCAGCATCTGCGCAACAATGCGTCGCTCCATCTCGCGCTGGGCATTCTCGCGTTTGGGAGTAATGGCGTCAATCTCGTCAATGAATACAATGCACGGCGCTAGCTCTCGTGCCTCTTCAAAAACCTCGCGAAGCTTTTTCTCTGACTCACCCGACATTCCCGAGACGATTGATGGCGCCGAAATCTGAAGAAACGGAACACCCACTTCGCCAGCAATCGCGTTTGCCAGAAGCGTCTTTCCGCATCCAGGTGGCCCGTGCAAAAGAACACCCCGCGGAGGCTGCACACCCGTGTGGAGATAAATCTCCGGGTGCTTCAGGGGCATGACAATAAGCTCAAGAACCTCTTCAATGCACGAGTCAACACCACCCAGATCACTCAGCCGCGTCTCTGGAGCCGTGTGCCGTGTGCGGTCTGCCGGTGCCTTTCCACGTCTTCGCTTGCGTGATTCTTTTTCTGTCGTTTTCTCAAGCGAAGGGTTCTCTGGTGCGATTGTAGATGCTACGCTACCATCGACTCTGCCATTGTTTGTAGCAACCGGCGTGTCTGGAACTGAAGACGTAGTGCTCATTGCGACAGACGCACTTTCAGACCGTGCACCCCACAAGCGCATCATTGACTTGTTCATGGTATTGGTGTTCTTGACCTGCATTGTCGGAACAGCCTCAAAGCCATCGAACTTTTGAAACTCGTCAATCTCAGGGTCGTTGTCATCGCTGTCTTTGTCGCTAACATCATTTTCGTTGTTGTCACTGCTGCGCACGTCCATCCTACCTGCAGTCGACATAGCCTGCAGCTGCTGGTATCTATTTTTCACGCTGGGTATAACTCTCTCAATGCTGTTCCTAAGCGCATTATCCTTCTGTCGCCCAAGGCTGCGATCCATCCTCTTTGCGTATTCGACAAGATCTGACACTGTAGGAAAAGCTCCAGCTTCTCCGCTGGTCGTCTGTTCGTTCTGCATAAAATCGACGAGTATGCGCTCAATCTTGCGGTCCAGCTCAAAGAGAAGCCCGCCGGAGCGTGGTCTTTTGTTTGCATTTGCCATAGTTGTCTTAAATTATTCAAGCCTGTCTATATACAACCGAAAAAAAAGAACAGAAATCTAAGTGAGCGTAAAAAACCATTAAATCAAAAGAAAATTGACTAAATCCTTGATTTGATTCTGGGTTGAAATCACAATTTAAAACAGGGTAAGAAGGTACACTATGGCAAGGACTTAAAAAAAAAGGTAAAAATCCCCGCTAAATTCGTAAATTCGACAAAAAGTAGTGATTGGCCGGCGCATTATTTCGAGAAAAAGGTGTGATTGCAGTGCGATTGTGGCGAGCGTTATACAGAAGGGGGATAAGAAAAAAACAGAGAATGCAGGATTAGTAATGATAACAGTTTACAACAACGCGCATAAGTAAAACATCAAGTAAATATCGGCAAAAAATAAAACATGTACTCACCCATTAGGTGCATCCTGATCCTGGGCGATGACACCCAAGAACTGATCCGAATAGCGATAACCACACGGGAAGGGATAAAAAACAGAGAGCCAGCTGGCAGCCGCGGTTGGCCGACAAAGCCACCTAGAAGGTATACACTTTTCGAGTGTGGTACCAGTGTCGACGAGTTGCAGCTGATTTGCCAGCTGGCCTCATAAAACGCATTGGCATTGGCTGCGAGTGTGTGTGTGTGTGTGTGTAAGCAGTATGTGGATATGTTTTGTGTAAGTTGATGATGATTTGAGATGATGAAGGCTCAAGCTGCTGGTCTTATTATACTAAAATGATTTTATTGTAGAAAATTATTTTTTACTAATAAAAATGTCTTTACTCGTTTTTTCAATTATTTGAAGCTGTATATGCTTGATGTCGCAGCTTGTTTACAATTGGTTTCATGTTTTAGAAGACACACACATGCATGTGCAGATGTTTTTACAGTTTTCAGATTTTTATTTAAACAATAAATTTTAAAAAATGCAATTGCAAATAAAGTCGGAATTATGTTCTCAGTAATACATTTGCATGCCTAGTCATTCACACTGTTTTCATGTTTTTCAGAGCAATATATGCTAAGACCTGCAAACAAAATAAAATCGGGTTTACATTTTCGGAAACACACATTTTGT
>JANBSE010000328.1:0-12064 GCA_027578475.1 Coemansia sp. RSA 2607
GTCATCGAAAGACACCCGACGCCCAGCCCCGTGATGAACCTTCCGACAATCAGCATTGCGCGGTTCTGCGACCCGCTCTGAATCGCCGCCCCCAGCGACACTACCAGCGACGCAAACATGATTGTGCGTCGCCGCGAAAATTTGTCTGCCAACCAGCCGCCGCACAGCGAGCCAACGAAGCACCCGGCCGTGAGCAGTGACACAATCACGCCGACGCCCACCGGTCCCGGGTTGTGAAAGTATCTCTTCCACTGGTCAATCTCCTGGATGGACGACATCACTCCAGTGTCGTACCCAAACAGAAACCCGCCCAGCGCAGACACTGCACCTACAAGGTACGTCTGTGCGTGCTTTCCCATCGGGTTAATTATTATTTATTAATTATTTAATATAATACAGTACAAATGCTTGATGATGGACAAGGTAAATAGGGGAAATGAAGGGAATTAACTAAATGACAAGGTTCAAAAGGGGAAATCGACCAGAAAGCCGACGAAAGGGGAGCGGAATAGCAGCTGATGTTATATGCAAACGCATCACCATTAGTACCGCGCATTCAGAGAAACAAATACGCACGCACACACACGCTTGCTGTAGCATTCATTCCTGCTCCTTACCCCACGCCGCGCCTGTTTATGCACGGTGCAAATGAAGGATGTCAATTGTGCTTCATTGAGCCAATCCGCAGCTTCTACTTTGTAGATACAAACTTTCAAAGAAAGAAATTAGTCCGACACGACGTAAAGATGCAAGTGCTTTCTTAGTGTGAGAAATCTAAGCACACATGGGATATCACCGCCTGCAATTACCAAACCGTTTACCCCAGTACCATGTTCCCATTCTACTCTCCCCCACCAAATTTCACGTTCTCACTATCATAAACCCTCCACTAATTTTTTTGACTACTCTGGAACTGTAAAGTAACATCAAGTCTCGACATAATTGGTCAGATGGTACGCACCAACATTCACGCTCTGGACAGCATGCATTGCCCGACATATCAGGCAACTGACAATGTTAATCCGCCTAAAATTTCATTTTCGGGGAGACATGAAAAGATAAAAGATGCCCCAGAAAACCTGTTCATAACATTTCATCCTCCAATTAGCAACCCGATTCATACGTTGAAAAATGCAACTTTTGGCAACAACATATTTGCACATGGATCTTCACATATGCTTTGTTGATCTGCTTCTATCCTTTTCAATCTATCTACCACATTGCTGCCATCATCTGGGTCAAAGGATTCAGATGTTGACAATAGTCTCTCGGTTAATTCTAAAATTAAAACAAAAAATGCTAACGAAACGAGTACAACTTTTTAGCAAGGATCTACACTTTGCAACCCAGCCAATTTCACATGTATGGACCAGAAGTTGCTCAAAACTAAAAAAGCCCAAAACAGGGACCGGCAAGCTCACAATCAAATTTAATTTACCATTTTAGCCACATCAAGCCGGGAAGGCAATATTGATGACGCTGTCTCACGGGAACTTTAAACCGAGTTTCCATTTCTGTATTCTTCAATTTTCTGTACCAATCTCAATGAGCCAAATATACCCGGCGGCGCTGTCGCACTTTGCAGTGTTCTGCCCCGAGCTCGGTCCTGACGAGGACAACTCACACGAACAGCTTCTATTCTATGCTGCTGCCGCGCTCCCAGCCTTCTACCCATGTTCGCCCAACGACTACTTTGCCCGAAGCCCACAGCTCCGCTGGCGGTCATCGAGCGGCAGCAGCAGCACAATCACCGGAGCAACCACCAGCATGCGTCCAAAGGCCGAGGGAGCTGCCAGCAGCGAACGTGTAGTCTCGTTGGACACCAAGCTGCGCGAAATCGGTCTAGGTGCCGCGCTCGTAGCATTCGCACGCACATTTACCGGTGAGTCAGCAGACCGCTTTCACTTTGTGCGGTCCGAGAAGCGGCGGACCGTGGTTTTTGAGGCTGAGCCTGGTGTGCTGATACAGCTGGCGCTGGTTTTGCCCAGACGCGTCAAGGCGTTTGGGCGCGAGAAGGATGCATACTCGGTTGAGTTCCTCGATCACCAAGTCAGCGACCAGGCGCTACGCACATGGCTTACGCATGAGTATTGGTCTTTCTTTATACTGTACGGTCCCTTGCGGCGTGTTCTGCGGAGTGGCGCTGATAGGAGGTTGGTTCGCAGGCAGCTAGATATGTTCTTTGGCCGAACTTTGGCTAGATGGGACTCGAGGTGGGCGGAAGAGTTGAGTCTGGTACCTTCCCTGGCCCCGGTGCCTCGGCTTGCCGTAGGCGCTATCAGTCTAGGCGGTTTCGATCAGCTGTGGCATGATTTGTGTATGCTTGAAGAAATGTGTCATCTGGTTGTTATGTGGAAGGGCTCAGAGGTAGTTTGGTCCAGTATTGATAATGACGTCGATAAGCTCAGAGCCCTGGTTGCTTGGTCAAGAGCTATTTATTCACCAGTGTTTTCTGCAAATGGCAAGCAACAGGCTGTGGCAAAGCGTGCATCACCTGTACAAATATCTAATCAAACGCAGCAGCAAAAGTCCAAGCCGGCATCATCGTCGCTTCTGGCATCTGGTGCCTGGCTGTGGGGTTGGGGCTCATCCTCAAAACCATCTTCGATAACAGGAACAGCGACAGTAGCATCAACAGAAGCAACAGCAATAGCAGATCCAACCGTCAGACCCAGGACTGGCATTGGCAGCAGGAGTGGGAGCATTATCAGCGATGTCAACAACGAACAAGATGGTAATGAAGAAAGCGATGATGACGAAGAGTCTGATGGTAATAACAATCAGAACAGTTCCAGGGGATTAGGCGGCGGTATTGCACAGGCTCTTTCGCGAGCAGTCAACGCGCTGGTTGAGCCCCGACCGCCGACGCCGCCTGAAGAGGACCCTGCACTCGAGCCTTCTGATTTGCACATACCCTCTGAGCAGTACACCCTGTCTGCGGCAGACGTCGAGGCTCTCCAGATACAGCAGAGTCAGCTTGGCGGCGCAATCCGTGAATCAGACGCCGAGTCTTTGCGCTCGGTTGGATCCCTGGCATCGGTGCGCACGACGGCTACGGCGGCAATCGGAGTTAACAGGATGAATGTTGCTCGCACCCGATCCAACACCACGCAGACTGGAAATGGTGCTATCGGGCTACTGTCTAGCTGGCAGCCACAGCCACATATGATGAGCGTCCCACGGCATATGCGTACCCCGTCGGTCACATCCAACTTTAGTACAGGTACTGTTGACTCGACACAGGTGCTGCGCGACGATACTCGTGTGTCATCGCGCAGCTGGTGGCCGCAAACGTGGGGGTGGGGTGGAACAGCGAGCGCAGCGGCGCCGGCTGTGCCTCCGGTACCGGTTGCCCGAGGCGAGCCACTCGTTACTGTACCTGAATCGGAACTAAATGTGTCGGGCGTTGACCCGTCGACAACGTTTCTATATACGGGTGAGTATCCGTTCCCTGGAATGTCTACCAAGCCAACAGACCGTTCGCATATACACCGCCAAAGCGAAGATGCAGCTAGAGATTACGATAGTAGCAGCGAGAGGAACGAAAACGATTCAGATGCCGAAGAACCCAGCATTCGGCTTGAGCTGGCCATGGATGAGGAAATGCCATCCGTCTATGAGCACGGTGTGAACATCGACACGTCCCGTGGCCTTGTTTTGGCGCCACGCGCCATCACTGGGATGATGTATGACACACGGCTGTTGCGAGCACTATATGGCACATCCAGCGAAGCAGACGGAATCTGTGAGCTTCCTCTGCATATGCAAAATCCATCGACTGACTTGCCGTTTGAAGACAAGGCGTGCAAGACTTTGGTGTACAAGTACGGCGAGATGCTGTTTTTCGTGTTTGGACACTCAAACGCACGATCTCATACGAATACAGATACACAAGCAGAATCAGAAGCAGATCCAATGGGAACAAGAGCAAATTTCTCTGAGCAGGTGACTTCCATGCAGAGTAGACGCAAAATCAGAGCACAACAAAGACGAGGGGGCGGCGGAGGGCGAAAGAACATTATGCAGGGCTCAACTCAGGTGAGCGACCGATTCAGCGCTAGCGAAGCACAAAGGGTAGAAGAGGTGCTGTTGCGGTATGCAGAAAGCATTCACGCAGCGACACTTCGTGACTCTGAGGAAATAGAAGCACACAATGCTGCGGTGACAAAGCGACGCATTCCGCCATTTGTCTCGATAGACAATGCTCGGAGGTTGGTGCAAACCAACTGGGCCTCGTGCGTGCCTCTCAACCGATCGTATCTGGGGTTCGTTCAGGATCATCAGGGAGCGAAGCATACATCGTCCGAGCCCAAGCTGCCGTCTAATGTGCGAATGACTCTGGAAATCACAAACGTTGAGCTGGAGCGAGGTGGCAACACCAACGTATGTGTCCGTATGCAGAACAAGGGGTGGGTTGCTGCTGCATCGCGAGATCAGACCGTGTGCTACTGTGTCGTCGATCAGCCCAAGGCAACGCTGGCCGATGCCCAGACGTTTTTGGCTCGTGCCTCCAAAATGTACGCTGATTTGTAAAACGATGTGCCTTTTTTATTTGTAATACTAAATATAATGCAATTCTATCAAAATATGCCATTTTAATTTTGTATATCTCTTTGGTCTTCAATCGGTCGCAGTGGTCTTGGTGGGTAAGGGTAGTCCTTCTCACCGTCTTCTGGTGCATTTGAGTATGAAAATGGAGTCATTATAGGCCGTCAAGATTAGTAGGAGAGAAAAAAAGTAGGGTAAAAGAAAAAGACAAGTGTTTAGCAGCTTTCGTAGAAAAATATCAAATCTTTGTCAAACAGATCCAAAACTTATTCTTTATATGCAGCGTTCTAGCTCAGCGTAACCACAGACTCTGATATCAATTGATAAAATCTGGGCATCTAATACAAACATAAAACGAGATGAACACTGCTTGACAGAAAAAGCAAAATATTGTTGTTAATTTAAAGATGCATTGCATATTTTGTCCTATTTTGGTAGTTTTAATTAAGTTGTTTACGTCCGACGAAGCTGCAACAAAGTACGCTGCATTTTATATTCCATTGCTGTAACGCTGTGCGCAACCAAACCAAGAAAAAAATAACTGGTGGGCATGAGAAATGTAGATGACAAAAGAAGAGAAATACGTAAACAATCGACAAATGTGGAGAGTGAAATACATTGTCAAACTACGAATGACAAATTTGTACAATTGTCAGGGGACAAGAAAGAAAAAAGATAAGGGGTGATGTCCATTTTCAGCTGTTCCAAGACATGCACCAACCCATTTCTCTCAAAGGAAGTTATGAGTGGAATATATATAAGCAAAATTATGAGGCTTGTAGGCGATTGTTTATCCCAAGAAACCCCCCGATTGAAAAATTGAGATATAAAAAGCACACACTCGCTTCGGTGTACGCAACAACACAATTGTAGACTTGATGGCTACAAACCCCGAAGATACAAAACCAGCTCAAGTTTGGCGCTAACAATACGTACATGTTCGCACTCGGAGTCATATGCTTCAAATGGTTACTTTTGTTTGGTGGCTTCTGCTTCTAGCAAGAGCAACGCTAAATAAATCTAATTCATGATTATTGTGTGTCGACAGATCAGCAAGTGTAAACCCAGTTCTCTTTGCTGTAATCACTTGACAGCTTAAATAGTCAGTTGACAATGCACTACGCTTCTGACATGTCTGTGTAAAAGCACGGGTGTAAACACCAAGCCACTTCAGCTGTTATTTACATTTTTCAGCTGTCTGTTTCTGGATGTGGCACTGCTGCTTTTTCTCTTTTTTTAAAGAATGCACTTTGGAAATTAGATTGGACACGGCACAGAAATAGTCGGGTTGCTTAAATTCTTATCTTTCGACAATCAAAGCAACCAATCATTAGAAACAAAAAAGGACCGAGAAACGGGCCATGTGAATTAAAAGGCACGCGCACGGATTGCCTTTTGTGGCAACTGGAGCAACAGAAACAGCAGTATTGAATGCAGCCATAAATAAGGTCAAAGGGGCAAGCGAGCAAAGAGTGAATATCGGTACACTTTATCGGTCGAGTGACATCGTGCTGGAAAGCGAAAATCTGCTTTAAAAATAGCCAATTGTTTGCTGTCATTTCTCAGGATAAAAATTGCCGTCGCATTTATTGCTGCCAATCGCAATTGATGGCCCAGCATTATCGCTCGTACCGGTAATTTGCAGTGGACGATAAGCTAACGTGACCGCCGGTTTATTTTTTAAAAATAAAACCTGTATTGAACAACTTTCAATCTTGGTTTAGTCGTGCGATTGCAGCATTTTTGTACAGGCGTTATATTGCGTTTTGTGTGGCATAAGACCCGATGAAATTTAAGCCTTAAGCTAGAATAGTAGATATAATGCCACATATGTCTGCTGCAATATATGCATTGCATGACAATTCATGTTGTTGTTGTTGCCACAGACGTCTGCGCACACATACAGCAAAATAATTGGCATTGCTGGTGAATTATAATGCGCGCATTGTAGTTTCTCAGTACTCGTTCTCGTAAAAAAAAGGCGCACTGTAAATGCCATTGCGACAGATGAACCGAGCGCTAATCAGCAAAAAAAGCAGTTGCTTTCTTTAGCAATGGTCATTGCACTGACTCAGGAGCTACCTTGCTAAAATTGGTCTAAACTATATATTGTCAATCGCAAGACGTCACTTACAAAATAGGAAACACATTTTTGCAATAGCGATTTGCCAAACACCGACGTGTCTATCGTAGGCGACTATCGTTTGGTGGAATACCGACAAACCTGTTCACATGGAAAAAGCTAGCACACGATCTTACAGGCTTTTTTTTGCTTACAGTCAAACCATGTTGACACTAATATTGATGGCAATAATAGCAAAAAATGGAGCTGCAGGTTTGACGTATGTCAATTTGAATAAAAATGCAAATTTTGTGTAAAATGTGTGTAATGAAAATCAATTACCGTGCGCACAATTGCTACACTCTTTGTCCATCTCTACGGATGTAAACTGTTGTTTTCTGTTCCGAGATAAGGACGAAATGACACACACTTTGCGTGTCTCAGCTGAAGCCACATGCACAAATACATTTGGTTTGCAGAGTGCATGCGCTCAAAATCCCTCGGATTCTCAGAAAAATGTTCACTTAGAATAGCACCGTTTTTGATAGAAACGATACTAGCTATGCTCGCCTTTCCCCCTCGTCCTATGGCTTGACGCGCATATTCAACATGTAATAGGGCAATTTAAACATTACATGCACCACGTGCCCATCTGCATCCTGCTTGTAGTGTGGCAACAAAAAAAACTACATGTTAGCAGAGTGGCTAGTTCTGCAAGGTCGTCACATGTATCTCCTATGCATACTGCATACATTTCTTCTTGAATTTATTCGAAGTGAGGCACTGTATTTTTCAGTGTTCTGACCATTGCAGAATTAAAACGGACCAATTACTTGTGTTTTCAAGGATGATTTTTGGAGCCATCGCTCAAACCCGATAAAACACTGACTATATTTGTTCAGTGTTCCATATTGACCATCAAATTTACTAATTCGGCAGATAAAGACCGAACAATCCATCAAGGCCGCAAAAAGATTGAAACAAAAAAGGAAGTACTTACAGATCATGCAAATCACTTTGTCGCACGGACACGCTCCTTCCATAAAAACCACAGAGTGATGTCTTACACGGGTGCCGACAGTACAAATTTTTGAATAATAATATGCAAAGACGAGTCCACATGCCAGATATTTTGTTGGTTCTTCGTTTTGGTGCATTAGACCAACAATTACATGGCATAAGCGTGTATGTCGATCGCCCTGGACGCGTCTGACTTGCCCCTTATCATCCATCTAAAGCCACAAAAGGAAGGTGGATTGCGCCAGTCTAATTGCAAATCGTCGTGTTCCCAGATGCATATATGCTTCCCCTCGTATGCCATTGGTCCAGTGACAGACAACATTGTTTCTATTTTGCATTCAGAGCCTCTACTGTTAGAGAAAAATGGCAAAGCTTGGCAAGCCATATATGGAGAAGCGAACAAGAAAGTAGGGAGGGGGTGGGGTTTGGGACCCACCGGCACACGGGATGTCAGGTGGTGCAGTAGGACTAAAAGGCTCTGTGCTGATAGAATAATCATATGTGGAATGATCGGCAAGCTTCGGCAACTCCCCCCGCTTATTCGTTTACCACCCCGCTTTAAACCTGAGCTGTGTGACCTAGAAAATTTTGTTTCTATTTTGTCTAGTAATTCTATCAGTCAGGTCTCCCCGAGTGACCGTTGCCAACTTTCAACAACCAAGCAATAATATGTTTGAGGGAGGAGGGAGGGAGCAGCAGGGGGTGTTGGGTACGGGACATGATTGCCGTTGCCAAGATGAAATAATTACTCCTCCATTTTTCTGTTACATTATACCGTATAGGCTTAGGAGCAAAATGAACCGAGTAGAGAACAAAGCATTCATTCTGCCATACTTCAAATGTTCCCTTTTCATTTCCAAACCTATATAAAGACTGGGGCTTCCCAGCGACCACAATCCCACTTCCCTATTACCAACATTGCCGGGACAGCGCTCAAATATTCTTTATTATCTCGAAATTTTATTATATCTGTAGCTTCTTTTTTGATAATATTACCCGTTTAATCTCTCTGTATCATTTATTATTGTTAAATCTTTACCGTACTCACCATGGGTAGAAACGGACAAGCCTACTTTGTAGGTGCCATCTCCGCCATCGGCGGTTTCCTGTTTGGATATGACACCGGTGTTATGTCATCCGTCCTTGAAATGGAACACTGGAAGTCATACTTCCACAACCCTGGTCCTACGGGTGTTGGTGTCATCGTCTCACTCCTTACTGCTGGCTGCTTCGTCGGCTCACTGTTTGCTGGCTGGCTGGCCGACCGCTTCTCGCGCAAGCGCACAATCATGACTGCCTGTGTTGTCTTCTGCCTCGGTGCTGCCATCCAGTGCGGCTCGCGCAATCGCGCAATGCTTATTGTTGGCCGCTTCATTGCTGGTCTCGGTGTCGGTTGCCTGTCGATGACAGTCCCCGTGTTCCAGTCGGAAATTGCTCCTGCTCACATTCGTGGACGTCTGGTCTCTCTGCAGCAGTGGGCCATTACCTGGGGTCTTCTGGTCGCTTTCTGGATTGACTACGGTTGCCACTTCATCAAGAGTGACGCCTCGTGGCGTCTGCCCATCGGTATCCAGATTGTTCCAGCAATCATTCTCTTTGCCGCCATGATCTTTATGCCCTACTCGCCCCGCTGGCTGGTCGACAACGACCGCGTTGAGGAAGCTCACAAGGTACTTGCTCGTCTGCGCTCTGGCGGCGACATGAACGACGCCGAGGTCATTGAGGAGCTGGAGGAGATCAAGGAGGCTGTTCGCATTGACCGCGAGACCGCCGTCCGCAGCTACTTTGAGCTTCTGCGCTTCCCCATCCGCCGCCGTGTCATTCTGGGTGTTGTCATTCAGATTCTCCAACAGCTCACTGGTATCAACGTCATCATGTACTATGCAAGCACTATCTTCAAGCAGTCTGGTCTTAGCGGAGACAACGCCTCGCTTCTTGCCCAGGGTATCAACGGTGTCGTCAACATGCTGGCTACCATTCCGGCCATCCTCTGGATTGATCGGTGGGGTCGTCGCAAGACTCTGATGTTTGGCTCGCTGGGTTGCGGTCTTACTTATTTCATTCAGGCTGTAGCCACCGGTGCTACTCAAAACAAGACTGTCAATAGCGACGGCAGCGTTGACTTGAACATGCCCGATGGTCCGTCGTACCTTGTCATCGTCATGATGTATCTGTTTGTCATTTCATTTGCAATGACCTGGGGTCCCATTGGCTGGATCTACCCGTCCGAGATCTTCCCGATGCGCATCCGCTCAAAGGCTAACTCGATCACCACTGCGTCTAACTGGTTGTTCAACTTTATCATTGGTCTCGTTGCACCCATTTTGATCAAGAAGATCACCTGGGGTCTCGATTTGATCTTTGCCATCATCATGTTTGCTGCCATCGGCATCATCTACGTGTTCTTCCCCGAGACCAAGAACCGCAACCTCGAGGACATGGAGGTCATCTTCACGGGTTCTGCCTGGGCCTACAAGGACAGAAAGCGTATTGAGGAGTACGACAATGGGCAGCACCACAACATCGATGCCAAGGAGGGTAGCGTGTAAGAATTTTAATTTTATGTTTCGTAATTACTGATCAAACTCCGCACATGTATTTTTAGCTGCTTGCTCCCACCAGTTTTCCGCAGGAATATAAATGAGCAAAAACAAACAGTTTCTTCATACTTCACACAGAGTCTTTCCTAATCCTATAACACTTTCACATTAAAATGAAGGCAAAGGCAATTTACGCATGTATAGCAGAAAACCCGGGCGAAATAACCTTTGACGCAGGAGACACGCTAACTCAGGTTTCCGAGTCTTCTGAAGACGGATGGTTTACTGGCACGGTTCTGCGCACTGGCGACCGCGGTCTTTTCCCTGTGGTCTACACAGAGCTTCAGCCCGAACCTTCCGATGACCTCAATATCCTGCGCACCCTTCAGTCAAAAAACCTTCTTTCATCAACATTACAGCTTCAGAACGTTGCAGCTCGTGCAGGGCCGCCGCCGCTGCCAGCTAAATCGGCGGTTGTCAGATCACATACTGTCAGTTCCACCCCTCGTCCTAAACCTCCAGTGCTTGCGCCTAAGCCGACGATGGCCAAAAGAGATCTGACAACCAAGCCAGTTCTGCCACCAAAACCGCTGGCGTTAGACTCAAGCGACCCCGAGGACAGACATCAAAGGGAGCGCGAGGCGGCGATGGAGTGGGAGGCCAAGCATGGGATCAAAAAGACACAAACTTCTGTTGGCAACAGCGATAGCAGTAGCAGTAATGGTGGCAATATTGTGAGACCTGAGAGGCCATCGGCCCTGAGCAAGCCCGTGAAACCTGCGGTGGCAGTCAAACCGGTGTTTCTTTCAGAAAAGCCAAAGCCAACTCCGCCGAGCACGCAGAAGCCGCCGCTGCCAGCACGCACGCCCAGCACACAGTCGCTGCAGAGCAGCTACGGTATGACGCCATCGGCAAGCACGCAGGCACTCGTCCAAATGTACAACCCGGCAACCGAGAACGATGCCCCAGCGCTGCCGTATAACGTAAATAGACAGATGTCGTCGGCCACTGCTGTTGCGCCGATAGAGGAAAAGATTCAGCCTTTGCCTACAAACCTGATCAGTCGGATGAACAAAATGGGCTTTGAGGACAACTTCAGTCCCACTGGACCGCCCTCACAAACACAACAGAAGCCGCAACAGCAGCCGTTGCCATCGCAGCAAGCAGTTGTTCCGCTGGTTCCGGTCCGCAGCATGCCACCCCCACTCCCTGCGACATCGACCACATCAACTTCATCGTCAGCATCTAATTCGATGTCGCCGAGCCCAATGTCACGGCAACCATCGGTGATGTCTGGCGGAATCCCGCTGACGTCCTCGCGCCAAGTACAGGGAGCTGTCACACGGCCAGCAGCACCTCCGCCTAGAAAACAGCTCTCGTACGTCAATCGCCAACCAAAACTATCGCAGAGCAATCCTGGGTACATGCTTCCCTCAAGCACAAGCAGCACCAGCATTAGCAACGGTGGCTCAAAGCCATACGGAAAGACTGATATGATTCCCATGGACGCTCTGACCAGATACTCTCATCTGTTTAAGCGTTTGGACAAGGAATCAGGCAAGAAGGGATATCTGTCGTCGGACCAGGTGCATTCTGTAGTGGTGCGTTGCCGTCTAGATGACGCTCTGTTGCGACGGATCTGGGCATTGTCGGACCGCAACTTGAATGGAAAGTTTGGACCTGGCGAGTTCAACATAATCATGCATCTGACCGACTGTGCGCTGAGAAAGGAGCCTATTCCGGACACACTTCCAGTAGATCTATTACAGTCTGCCTATGAATAAAATAAGCCGCTATTGCGCCAGCCATCTTCTGACAAAGCGGGGTCTATTTCAGAGTCACTGCTGTCGCTATCGCTTGTCGAGTCTGGAATAATTGGTGACGCTGACGTTAG
>JANBSE010000330.1:0-12009 GCA_027578475.1 Coemansia sp. RSA 2607
AGCAAATTATCTTCCGAGCATTCCAGAAGATCACTGAATGCGCTAGTACCAGTTTGCAGAAACTGACAAACCGGGACGTTGCTATCATTCAAGGAAAGCAAGGAGGAACTAGAAACATGTTAGATACCTAAAGTACTCTCATGTATCTTCCTCACGGTCTCAACGCATTTGCAAGGAATGAATATCTACGCGTAAATAGCGGAAATATACCACTGTTGCAAAGCTGGAGACCACAAGCTGAAAGCGTCATTAACAGTCACTCGCATGACTATCTCGGCTGCGACCAAGTCCTTATATAATCTAAACACGCCGTGCAATATCGATAGCACTGATAGAGCGCTACAAGCAATACACAGACATACCTGGCAATCTTCGTGGGCTGGCATCGTCATCACAAAAATTTAAGAAAACTTGAGAGACAAGAGGCAATCTACACAGAGGTTTCTTGGCTGGAAACACCAAGGGGTTCTCCGACGAGCATTCCAGAAGACCATCAACTGCAATGCCGCACTAGTTTACTTTAACAAATAAACCGCAGCATTGCAATCATTCAAGGAAACCATTCTGTAGTAGAAATGAGCGAGCATACCTGAATACGCTCCCACATAACGTTCTAATTTTTCAAGCGTCCGCACAGCGTGTATATCCAACCACAAATGGCGCAAATATAACCCCTGTACAGTACTGGAGGCCCCGATCAGAAAGCGTCATGAACATTCACTCATTGTGCCTGTCTCGGCTATGAAAGTCACCATAGCTGGTCTCAGCGCGCTATGTATCATTTGTAGCACCACAAGTGTGCCACTGATAATACACAGACAAGTCTGGCAATCATCGCTTACACGTAGTCGCAAGACCGTTCAAATAAATTGCTATATGGACATTGGCATACCAACCTAGGCTTGGGCGCAAAATGGGCGACGAGGATGATCCGACCTACAGAAAAATGTGTTAGTAGAGTATGAATAAAAAAGCTAGGAGAAAAAGATGAATGGAAAGCAAAAGCGACAAACACAGCGGCAGGCGCTAGAATTAAAGTATTAATCTTGGACAAGAAAAAAGACATACACATTCACGCCAGCCTTTTTGCTTACGTTCCGTCTTGCTGCACTGAGACATACGTAAGCGTGTGTGTATGAGAGAGAGAGAGAGGGGGGAATCAGCCCATTTCCTTTTCTGGCGAATTCTCATTTATTTGGCACTTTTACACTGCTGTGACAACCAAAGGCGGCTTGTCTGCGGTACTGTGCATGTAAGCGTACTCCACATGATCCATTGTTCTTGTTTTCTCTCACTGAATAAAAAAGAGCTGGGGTTGGGCAGAGCAAACGACTTGACACCAGTGGCCGCAGCCGTTACTAAACAATGAGCTTTTCACGATGTGGAGTATTGTTGGGACAGCTTCGGGCAGAAAAACCAAGCCGATATGGCATACGGAACGCAGAAAGTGCAATTTGGACTATTTTTCAAGAATTTGTACATGTATCGCCATGCACTTATTCACCCATAGCACTATTTTTTTTAAACGTTGGGTAAATACTGGGGCTTACTTTTCTCGTAAGAGATGCAGGAATAGGTCATCGGCGCCACTTTTTCGTTATCTGCTTTGCGTTGCAGGGAAATCTTGTCACTCAACTCTAAAACGAGATAGAAGTCAGCAGAAATGCAATTTGCAACGGTTTATCACATAGCGGGCAAGCAGAACATATTGGCTGCTGTCCCGAAAAGTCTATATTTAGCATTTATTTTGCAGATGTAAAGTGCGCTCCTTGACGATGTGCTTTTTGTGAGAAACAACGTAAACTTTACAATTATACCCAACACCGAGGACCGAATATCTTAACAATATTAGCCAATTTAAGCGTTGAAAAATAGAATTTTTGTATGAAAATTTAATAAAGTAAATATTGTCTATTCAACCACCTGAAAAAAATCACTTTGTCGAATATCGGCTACAGCCAAAATTGTGGTGTGGTACATGAAAAGTGATTGCCTCGCACTCTCACAAAAAACGGCAGCATTGTATGGCAAGTCCCGTCTCATATTCTGTTTTTTGAATTGAACTGCTAATGAAAATTAAGGGCTCGCAAAATGGGACAATGCCTTGAACACACTGAACGCAGTGGTTGTTTGCCGACGACATTGTAAAATTGTCCTGGCCATATATTCATTTATTGTGTTCTTATTGTTTTTTTGGGGGTATTGCAGCTTGAAAGAATATGTTATATTACAGGAAAAGCATGTACCGGGGCAAGCCGTTATTGCTGCAGGCTTGTCGGGTCATCAAATCTGGGACAGAACCCCAGATGCATGGCTTAAACGTGCATATTGCATTGTTTAGTACAGGAATATTTACAAAATGGGCATATTCGCATGTAACGGGTGTCTGCGACATGAGCAATGTTCTTATTGCAGTTGTTCCGCAGCTGGCAAAAAAAAGCAATTGCGCCGCTGGAACTCTAGTTCTGTTTCTCGCACAAGGCCACGTATATATTTGAGTCGAAAACCGCTGTATTTCTTGTCATCTTTGTCTTTTCTCCATTGCAAACTTTCAAATATCAACATGACAAAACGTAGCCACTCACCTGAATTTATTTCAAACACTTTTCCTTTCGAGGAAGTAGGCAGACACTTCAGACAAAACTCGTCTATCCAGCCCGGTCGGAATGCAAACCCAGAGGCATCTGGTAGCTTTACCCTCTCACTTCCTGATGGCCCACTTGAGTATCTTGACAGTAATCCCGGATCCAGTGGTGGATCTTCTCCGTGTGAGCGTGCCCTTGCGTTTAGGAATAACACGCTGCCACCAGACAGAGCTAGACCCAAAAAACTTACTAGCAGAGTACGCAGAGTATTCCGTCGTAACAGTTCTGACGCCGATAGACATGAGAACCAGGCCACTACCAGCGCCAATGGGGCTATGTTAGAGTCAGTCGCAGAGCAGCAGACCGAAATAGCAGAGCAACCGCTTTATCAAGAGCCGATGCAGGGCCTGGAACATTGGTTGCTGCAGAATCTGGCACAGCAGCCGACATACAATTTGGTAGATGCGTTTCTGCAGCCAATGACATGGCAGCCTACGCAGTTCCCGGTAGATGGATTGCAGCTGCCTGTATCGCAACAGCCAACACATAACTCGGTAGATGCGTTGCTGCAGAATCTGGCACATCAGACAACTCAGGGACCATCATATGATTTCCTACAGGCAATGACTTGGAAGCCGACACAGGACCTGACACAAGGGTTGCAGGCGTCAGCTTCTCAACAGCTGCCGTACAACTGGGTTGATTCATTGCTTCAGAATCCGGCACAGCAGTCATTGCAGGACCCATCACAAGGGTTGCTGCAGCCAATGTCATTGCAGCAGACACAGGACCTGGTACATGGGTCGCAGCCGCAAGTTTCACAACAGCCAACATACAACTGGTTTGATGCATTTCCTCAGAATCCAGCACAGCAACCCTTGCAGAGCTCGGCACAAGGGTCACAGCCATCACTTTTGCAACAGCCGGCGCAGGGTCCAGCAGACGAGTTGCTGCAGGCAATGGCATGGCAAGCAACACAGACCCTGGTAAATGGATCGCTGCAGGCAACGACATGGCAGCCAACGCAGATACAGCAGACCGAAGTGGCAGAACAACAGCCCATTCGACTACTGGCACAGGAACCGACACAAGTGCCAATACAGGTGCCGATGCAGGAACCGACGCAGAAACCGACGCAAAACCTGACGCAGGAACCAATGCAAGAGGTTGTTCAAAAACCAATTGGCGATTCTGGCGATCATGGTGTGAATACCAAGCGTCCTAATCCAGAGCAGGATCCACCATCGAATGTCGACGTAGCAGATTCCAACGATCTGCCAGATGAAGAAAAGTTGCTTTCATCGGATTTGCAATACGGTTTGGTCAAATTTGCTACACTGAAGCGCGGGTCTCTTACATACAAGCCCCGTCGTGCGATCGTCCATCAGTTCAGCAACATGGACAGTGAGACAGTCGTTGCGTATGGTGACGATAAGATGCAGCTTTGGAACCCAGTCACCAAAGGCCTTGTTGGTGAATGGGACGGTGGACCGCAGAATGTCCACATTGGTCAAGTTGAGCCGGTATCTCCATCTACGCTGGCCATTGTTTCTACTGGTGCCGGCGAAAACGAGCGTGTATCCAAGGCCGGTAGACTACACTTTGCAGACCTTAACTGGTCTACCGAGAATAATCGATTCTCGGATATGACTGTTCGCCAGTGGGTCGGCGATGAACCGCCAGTTGAGGATATCTCAGTTGTGGAAGGCGTGCAATCAGAGGATGCCGACGACGAATCAGAGATGTCACTCTTCACTGGCTCCATGACTGATGGAGCGGTGTATCGAAGGAACTTTGATATTTCTGACGGCAAGCTCAGAATGGTCAGACAGCAAAGCATGGCTACGGCGCACAACGATTCTATCAGCGCACTATGCCATATAGCCGCTAAGAAGTGTGTAATTTCTGGCACTGCAACTGGATCCATCTGTGTAAATGACCACGAAACCGGTAGCTGCATACAAAGCTTTAGCTTGGACGAAGGCGGTAGCGTCAGCAGCTTTACACGCTGCCCTTTTAACCCCAACATGGTCTTGGTCGGTTCCCGCCAGCCGGCTAACAAGCTCATGATTTTTGATATTCGTGAGAGCATGGGGGATGGACCTAAGCTGGTACTTCAAGATGCCGGTTGTACGATTACCGCACCATCAAATAAACCGGCATGGGATACTGCAACTGGCTTGGTCCTTGCGCCGGTGCGCAGAAGGGTTATTAATATGACGACTGCTACCATTAACATCTGGGATCCGCGCTTTGTCAGCTGCAAAGACGCTGTTCACTTTGAGCTTCATTCAGATGAGAAAGAGGTATTTTCAGTGGATTTCACTGATACTGCGGATGTCAAAAAACGCATGATGGTCACAGCTAGCGAGAGATCTATTGGATTCACTTCTTCCCGCTATCTGACATACTAATTAGTTAACTTTTTTGGAAATAACGAAATTAAATTGTTGTTTACTTTTAATGCATGTTACTCTGGAAATTGTGAAACCTTGTGATAGAGGTCACAATTAAATAATATCTAGCGCTGTGTTGGAGCTGACAATGGTTTTGTCGCAATCTTGTCATGAATAAGTGCCGGCAGCATTAATCTTAGAATTTTGGCTTAAATTGCTGTCTGCAAATGAACGGCTAGCCGCATAATATATTAATTTATTTTATTTCATTTTTATTATATTATTTATAATATTTAAGTTTAATATAAAACAAATGTTGAGAACAAATAGTAAAAAGAGGCAGGCGTAAGCGCAACAATGCTGTTGTTAGACATTGCCGAGTAAAGTGCTTATAATCAAGTTAGAGGGATATTTACTTGTTATTTTGACGAGCCAACGAGGGGGCAGATATTTTACGCGGTTGACTTTCTCAACGAAAATACAAAAAAAGTGTACTACGCTTAGCTTGGTACTCCCTTAGAGCCACCGGTTTATATCTTATTCCTCAACCTCCAGGTTGTCACGCTCATTACATCAGTCACAAGAACATCAATTCTAATATTGTGTAGCATATAGCTTCTTTAAGTAAATGAACCGCTAACAGTAGCAGAGCATTTTGCAACAGCAGCAGCATGGGTCCTCCTCACAGTAAATCTGGTACTCAATGCAGCAATCGTCGACTTCTCCGCCACAGCACCCTACTTCATCAACTGTATCATCTCCGTCGTTATGTATCTTTTGATTCATGGTTCAGTATTTAGCGTTTCTATTGTTAGCTTTGTAAAGTATAATACGGATAAAAAAAAAGTACATTGGAATACATTCCAACCTTTTTATACGTGCTGAAATACAGTCAGCGTTACATAAATAATGTTCTACTTTAAGAAGAGTACTTATTTATCACATACATTTATTAACAGAAATAGCAACGTCCTTCAGTTTATTTATTAAGCAGACCTTAGAATGTAATTTATTTGATTTGTAAATAATTATTTTAATACGCACTTTTAGTTGATATCACTTAAATACATTAGTATTTAATTTCAATAAATAAATTTTTAATCAATTATTTAAATACTATTTTAATTTATTTTACAAGGTATGTTGCGCCAAAAAATTGATTTATTAAATATATTTTTTACGTTATTAAACAGTGCCTTACATGTTTTGTTTTATTATAAATTTAACTTAAATTACATGATTATTGTAGTTTAAGTTACATTGATTAAAAACTTATAAAAATTAACATTTGAATTATCCACACTACAGCGTTTGTTAAATATTAAATTTGTATTTCTCCAAATTGTTTATTAAAACAATATACAAATGAAATGTTAATCATAGCTTAATCTTACAGGAGTAAATTTTATTTACAATCAAACTTTGTAAAATTAAAACTATTAAGTTGCCATGTCTTTTGCCAGCTTAATGCACTCTATATCAAATTATTTTTTATTGACACGAGCACCATAATTTGCAGCAACAACAACAGGCATCTTCCTCACAATTGTATTTATACATGTAATAGTCATCTTCGATTTCGCCACCACAACACCCTGCGTCAACCTCAGTATTGTCGCCATCGTTACAAATACTATGTTTCATTGCTTATTTTAAAAATGTAGCTGATTAATAAATTATATAAAATAAATGAATGTATAGCTCAGATAGCGTATGCTGAAACTTACCTTTACTATTTATACCTATTCACTTACAATTAACTGCATTATTTTAAATGTTAAACAATATACGCATGAATTTATATTTATTTATTTATTTATTTATGTCTATTGTTGACTGTAAACATATATGTATTCTTTGTTTCGTTTTACTTACTTAACTAGCACAAAGGCAGAAAACTTTACATTACTTTTAATCAGCACATTCAAAATTAAAATAATTGTGTAAGTGTGCATCTACACTGTTATATGTAATAAAATAACTATTTTATTATTAAATCTATAAATAGTAACGAAATATGTCCTGTATACATTTATATTTATTGAATTAAACCGTAAATATTTAATTTTTCTTTGTTGGTATTGATTGGAAAACGCCGTTCTCACGCTATATTTCCTAGCTTTAAGAATTTTTTTAATATTTGGGATACTAGTCCTTAAGACCTTACCCTTGAGAGCTATTTTCCCTTTATCGTTTGTATATTTACATTTATGCCAACTACATGAACAGAACTATGATGCAAAAAACACATTAATCAAACAGTCACTTCATTGCTAGTTAAAGAAAATGTACATTTGTGCCAGTGTGTTCTATATTTGCCTATGCTTGTAGTGGTTGTATATGCTAATCATTCTTTTCCTTTGCTTCTCAAAGCCATGCTCACTCGTCACATCTAGATGATCACGCAATCTGTCCAAAATTTGTCTGTGCATCGACCAGTCGCTGTTAATCTCCGTTGACCTTAGCGCTGCCTGGTACATATCGCTATCTGGAAACATGCAAGTAAAATCATTGTTTTGAACACACGGATACCAGCTGTCCATGTACTTCCACATATCCTCATACCGCCTTTCCTGAGCCGCGCACTTTACCAGCGGTAGATACACACCGCAGTAGTGCTGCTTAGGTACTCTGGTGCTGATAAAATCAATGGCTCGATCAGAGTACATTGCAGTTAGCTTCCGGGTTTTCTGTTCTGACCCAGATATAGCCAGTGCACGAACAATCATGCAATTGATCGACCTTGTAGGCCACAGCTTCTTATCGACCATAAACTGATGCAATTCAAGAGCACTGTCAAACTGACCACTTTGAAGAAGCGTTCCAATGACAATAGCAAATGTGGTTTTGCTGGTGCTCGACATATTAGTCTCAATCCATTTGGCCACACGATCGAGAGCTCGCTTGCTTAAAAGATCGTATGCCGTAGAGCCTCTCGCAGATTTTCCGGATCGCGGAAACGCATGTAGCAGGATGGTCTCGACTAACCGTAAGTCAAATGCCAGAGCATTCTGGTTTGCCAAATCGATAAACTCATCAACCACCTGCCACCCAGTGACACGTGCCTCTAGACTGTCTCTGCTAATGCACTCAAGCAAGCCGCGAATCACAGTATCCCAGCAAACCACATCGGCACGCATACCGCAGTGGTTCTCGCGAAAGCACCGGTATGCGCGGCGCCAGTCGCCTTGACGAAAACAAGCACGCATCCATATTGTCCACGTGACAATATCAGGATCAATGTGATGCATCTCGACCATCTGTTTAATAGTGGCATCTATTTTGTCGACTGGATGACCAACGAGTCCGTCCAAGTAGGTGTTCCAGATGTAGAGGTTACGATACTGTGCATTTGCTTCTAGAAGAACAGCATGCGCTTTGTCATACATTCCGCGCCTACACAATCCTCTGATCACTTCGCAAAGAACCTCTGCGCCTGAGATATCCTCTGATAGTCTCGAATAGTAACTTAAAGCATGTTTCCAGTCGCCTTCGATAAACAGCGCTCTAACTGTATAATGCGCTACCCGCGTACAGAGATGCAGATCAGTTCTACCGGCCCACCGACGTATATCGCCAGACACGGTTTCCAGAAACACTGATCCCAGACGTGCAGGATCCCACCGACGATCGGAGCTAGTTTTGCTGCTGCTACGTCTATCTTTTAGCACAGGAAACAGAGCATAAAACACAGACAGCAATGCCTGTTGTGCCGGCATATTTCCAGAAACTTTTACCGATGTTTCAATCGCACCGATCGCTCGGTAGTATATCTCGCGCGCAACTTTTGGATCCTTCATTGCCACTGCGGCCCGGATCGCGTACGAATGTGTCTGTGGAAACATATGTTTTATTGTATTTGCCGACGATTCGCTACCACCATTGCTGCTTTTCGAATAACTGGTGTCCATATTGCTGCGCCATATCTCAATAGCCCGCGTGTTCCAACCTAGCTCAACGCAAGCAAAAACATGTGCCGACGTTTCGGTCGCTCCAACCCTCAAGCCCCAATCTCGCATGTTTTCAATAACGCTTATAACCAACCAAAGCTTTTGGTCACGTCGACCAATGTCTATGCTGGGTTTAGCAGCGTGTCTGCGCAGCATAATGTGGAACATGCGCATTTCGGCAAAGTATGGCACTGGCTCTGCCGTATGCTCCGATCGCCGTCTGCACATGCGCTTGTCAAACTGTAACTGCACCCTCGTGTACATGTCCATTGCGACGTTGATGTTCCCAGAGCGCACCGCTGCCTGGAAATCTCTAAGCACCGTATTGTCACTCAATGTGTGATCTATTACCATGAATGGTTTTGCCGTCTTTGCGCACGTATTAAAAGCTGGTTTGTCACAGAGAATGCCGGCCGTCGTGTGAGTTCGGCGGAGACACATGAGCATGCTTGCCGAGCTGTGTTTTTTATGCCAGGTCAAATGCAAATTAGCCGCAGCAACTCGCAGCACCGTTGCCATGGCACTCCGCCTGGTCGGTGCAGTGCCAGGCGCAAGCATTGAGTCAGTGTCAAAAGATAAATTGATACAGTCGATTTCAAGATAACAATTGTTGAATTGAAACAACAGAACACCCACACAACTACTAACCTCACACAGCAAACACAGCTACAGACATGATTTAATCTTTTACAGGGCATTGATTATCTGGCTGTGCAATCCGAGATGTGCTGTCTGATCAGATCGGATCAGTTCATTGCAATTTGCAAATTTGTCAGCGTTGATTTTTTCTCTCGTTTGGTTGCAGGGTAGATCACGGACGTCTCGGCACTCCGGTCACGCCGATGTATCAACGTGCATTTCTCCGAGGGGGACGATCCGTTAGACCGATTTTAGCCGTGCACTGGCACTATGACCCATTCTTGATCCACAAGTAAGAGAAAAGCGGAACTCCCCTCAAAAATCCCCACCACTCTTATCTCTGGACATGTTCTTTGTTTGTGCAAAGATTTTGGTGGGGGAAGGAGCAACGTGCAGAAAGGGGAAAACGCCTGAAAATGGGACTTGCAGAATCGCCGGAGGTATGCGCATTTAGCCTTCTGGCCAACCTGCGTTCTCAAGCGTTTATAAATGTACGCGCATTTTTCCGCACTCCACTTTAGACATTTGTAGATTTTTTTCTTCGCTCGACTGTTCTAAAGTTGCATCTTCAGCTGTCCATTTTGTTCTCAGGCGTCCCTTCCCCACCAGTCACACTCTGAAAGATTGCCTTGGCCATTCCTTTCCGTTTTCCTCTCCGTTTCCACTGTCCCTACTTTATTTCATCTTTTCTCTATCACCTTTTTTGCATCCGCGTTCCCATCTCGTTATTAAAACTTATCAATATCCGTTTAGCTTTTCGCAGAAAGAAAGCATTAGTCATTTTTGTGCTCCAAAGACAGCATTTATTTTACAAACGCCCGAGACATTGGTTTGAATAAATTTTGTCTTCTTTTCTCTTCTTTCGCTGTTATTTTTGTTCCGATTCCCCTGGTATGTTATAGACGATATCGTCCAAGATGTCGGGAGTGTTTAGCGTCAGTGCTCTGTTGAACAGCAGCAACGAAACGACCAGCAATGACAGCCAGACACAACAACAGAAACAACAACAACCGCCGCTGCCCTCACTTTCAGAATCCTCAACACCATTGAGAACGACAACGACGATTCATACGACGCCAAGCAGCAACACGTCGACAAGTCAGCTGGTAGATAATAACTCAAATGCTTCCGCGGCGTATTTATCACAACCCCAGTTGTCAGTGCCTTTGTCTTTATCTGCGGCGCCTCGGCAGCCACAGGCGGTGCCACCGGCAGAAACAATTCACCAGCATCAGCAGATCCCCCACCAAAACGAAAACGCAAGCGGTAGCCATCTATACTACAACCACCCGCCCCAGATGGCACATCCTCAACGCGCGCAGGTCCCGATGCCTTACCACTACCATCCGAGCACGCTTGCCCGTACCGACATGCGTTACTGGCCATATCCCCAGCAGTTTAACGTGCCTCTAGGGTCGCCTCCAGCAGGGTATCCGTACTACGGGCATCCGACATTGCCGCCGCCGCCGCCGATTCCAGTATCCACCGACCCATCGAGCACATCCACTACACCTTGGCGGCGCGAGCGGCGGTCGAAGGCATGTTTCCGATGCCATACCAAAAAGATCAAGTGCGAGGGCGAGGGACCCGTATGCGACGGATGTAGGCAGGCCGGCTGCGAATGCAAGTGGGTTGAAATGAAAAAGCGTGGACCAAAACCCAAGTCCAAGCCAAAGAAGAACAATGCCGAAGTCCGTGCCGACAATGGCAACATGCCGGATAATGACGCGGGCAGGGTATTGTTATTGACAAAAACAACAGAGGCAGCGCCAGCGGCAGCAGTGGCTGTAGACCATTCAACGGCACCTGCATCCGGCTCCGGACCACATCACCGCGAAGACAATACAGCAGGTGTAGACAATAGGATTGGTCAGTCCCTATGTCTAAGCCCCGCGGTATCAGGAATGGATGAGGTGCTGCAGCGCTTCTTCTCTTCCGAGGTTGCCGAAGACACCCGCGACGCGGTAATCAGCTTTTTCGACTATTTTTACGGTCGCATCCCCATCTTCCACCCTGCGTCGTTTGTCAGGCGCATAGTGGCGAATGATGTTGATGAGCTGCTCGTTGACACGATGAAGGCGTACACGGCACGCGCGGTTATGCGCAAAACCGGGCGTACGATTGATATCGAGAGCCTGACAACGAGTGTAAGGCGCCGGTTATTGACAGGGCTCGACCGACCGACAATCGACTATGTGCGCGCGGTTGTGCTGGCATCAGCGCTATCTGGTGGAGAGTCAAAGTTTACGTCGTACAACTCGCTGACGTGTCTGGCTTCAAGTTTGGTAACCCGGCTGGGATGGCACACGTTGGACCTCGACCTGGAGAGCGACGCCGAGGACATTCCGTGGGAGATGTGGGTCGAACTAGAAATCAAGCGGCGCACGTTCTGGGCGGTGTACCAGCTCGACAGCTACCACGGGCTGATCGCCGATCGAC